>JAEANM010014628.1:0-13926 GCA_017656035.1 Myanophis thanlyinensis
TTTTACCTGCTGTACACCGCCCCGAGTCCCTAGGGAGAGGGGGCGGTATATAAATTTAATAATAAATAAATAAATAAGTAAATAAAATAATGCCCAAATGTCTGGCGATGCCTGCTGAAAGTCCCAGTTTGATCCATTCCATTCCATCTCTGTCATATGGAAAAACTTTATTAATGGGGTAAATGTAATGCACCTGGAAGAAAGATTGTTAGCTGTGCAAACAGCTTTGATGCTACCATTGGCTTTGGATAGAAAGGAAGACTAAATCTTATGATCTGCAAATTCAGTATATCTGTGTTCACATAAAATTGCCTATTACATTTACACCCAAGAATATTTATAACAAACAACTTGCCCCCACAAATGGCTGTGTTCCCCCACCTTGTCAGCATCTACTTAAAGTGGCACTGGCTTTTTGATGAAAAAGTATGACGTTTCTCATATTTTGTTTTATTTGATAGGAAATGTAGTCCTATCAATTCACTTGAGATGGACAACCTGATAGCTTTCTGCAAACAAACTGTGTAATCTAAAGCAAACATATTTGAGTTGTGGAGCCAATGTATCTCGCTGCTATTCTGAGTCTTAGAAACTCTAAAATCAAGATTGATGTGGACTTCAAAGTCCTGCTTGCGATATAGTTATCTCCTGCAAATTACCTTTCTTGACTCCTTTTCCACCACATTTTGAAGAAGGGGGTGATGTACAGGGATTCCATGGCAATACTGTAGTGTTTTCAACCAGACCTTGACATCAGTCCGCTTGGATTGTTCCTGAACATTTGATTCCATGGCATGTCGCCGTGATTTGTTTGCCTGGTGCAAAGGCCGATCAGCTTCAGCTACAGATTTGGCAGTGTTCAAAGAAGAATAGCAGAGGCTTGGGGATGGTTTCTGATGCCGGGGATAGAACTGCAAGTTGGGTTTTTTTTCAGATGAGCAAGCCTGAGGAGGCCCTACTCGGTTCAAGAGCGTGGGACGTTCAGTACCGTCATTGCCTGATGAGAAAGAGAAAACATCAGATTCCAGCTGAGGGCTTCCCAAAGAGCCCAAGTCACTGTTGTAAGTGGTGTGACTGCTGCCTTCAGATTCCTCACTATAGTTGGAATGGCAGAAGAAGCGGTTACTTGGAAGGTAGTCTAGTTTTCCTACACCTACTTTGGGGGAAGTTCGCTCACGGTCCTGAACCCACATGGCCACTGGCACAGTACGTTTACTCTCAGCATCAACAACAGTGAGAACATTAGAAGAGCAGATGGGCTCAGGACAGACTGAAGTTGACGGCTTCAGGTCCCAGGCAAAGCAGCTATGGTTCTGGAGGGAGTTGATCATGACCTCCTCAGGCTTTGTAAGATCAATTATCTCCAAGTCATTGCATGCTGTTGTTCGAACAACTATGTCTTCTTCAGTGAGATCAATAATATCCTATAAAAAGAGACAGGGGAGAGGAGATAATTTAAGGTAGTTAAAATGCTGGACTGGATCCAAAGAAGCATATATAGTTTCAAGTCTTCACTTGAACACCAAGACTTTTGTTGACTTTGAGCCAGATTAGATGCAGCAACAAGTATTCTCCAGGAAATCTGGAAAATAAAGAAAACCCCTATATATTAATTTCTGGCCAGCTGCTTCCCCTTCTATTAAATTATTGGAGTATTACACAGAATGGCAACCAGGAACTCAACACCACATTAATCCCTTCTTTTATGGAAAGGGTCTCTAAACTTAGCAACTTTAAGATTTGTAGTGTTAGGAACTCTGGGAGTTGAAGCCCACAAGCCTTAAAATTGCCAAGTTTGGATATCCCTGTATAACAGGGATGCTGAGAACCTTAACACATCAGCAGAAGTGATACTACTGAGGACACTGCTGCCTAAGCTAAGCCTTTCAGCTTCACATGGGGAAGCTGAAGAAAAAAACATTGTTATTGCCTATGAAATCCAGGCACCTGATTGGCATGGAGCTGGAAAGAGCTCAGTCCCTGAATCTGAGAAAGACTCAATACTTTTGCAAAGTTGGTTTTTCATCTCCCTCCCAAATTCAAATTACTTCAAACAAAGCAAAAAGGCTTTATTAACAGCTGGTTTTCATGCCTTTATATAGAATTGCATGCATTTGATATTTGTGATAGATGCACCATGAAGCAATCAACAGAAGACATGGATCCCAGATACCATTCTACATCTATTTATGTGGTAAAATCCCTTTCTTTCTCACCCAGGTTTGTTTTGTTCTTAACATTTGTAAGTATATATCCAAGGACTTCAGAATAAATTCTTAATGGTTAGTCTCGGAAAAGGCTAGGTTTAACTTCAAAGGAACTGACCTTTGGATGAAGGGAAAAATGGATTCTTGAAGTAAAAAAAAGGCATAGATTGCCATGCTAAACTGCCACTACTTCAGTTTTTGAACTCTTCTTGCTAGAATCTTGTGGTATTTGAAAGATGCCTCAGAATTAGTGGGTCAACGGAATTTCTTTAGAGGAGAAAAATGACCTGCAAACTTTCAATGACTGGGCAAGAAACTATCCATCACTCTGACTTACTTCTAGCAGGAATTCCCAAAAGCTTTGATCTTAACTTACTTTCCCCAATTCCCCACTTCCTAGTCTTTCAAATGTTTGAGAATCAGTTTTCTGAGTATTAGAATATATTATTTAAGAGAAAAGCACATACGTAAAATCCTGGATAAACTTTAAATATACAGGGAAATATAGAAAATGCAAATGCCAAATTCTGTATGCACCACACGAGATTGTAAAACTGTGGATGCTCTCCACAGATTTTTGGATTCCAATAATAAAATAGAATCTGGACTTATTCAGTATTTTTCAATATTTCTGAAAAGTCAACTTTTTAATAGTCTTGCTACTAGTTATACTGGCTAGAAGATTATTAAATTGGTATCTGTATATAAGATTAACTGAGTGTCCAAATATGGATCCTTATGTAGTCAAAATAGTCATATCCACACCTGTTATTCTTAAATGAGAAAGACAAGTTAGAAGTAAGCCTAAAAAATATCTTAGTTTGCTTAAGATGAAAAAGTTTGGAGAGGAAGGAAGCAAGAGGCAAAAGAAAAAAAAGAAAAAAAAAGTACAAAACTGCCCAACGAAGACTGAGCATGTTTAATTAAAATGCTATCTATTCAAGGGGAAAATTGAGAATTGAGAGTAGGGAAAGGAATAAAGGGAATTTGGGATTCTGGAACAGGGTGCCTTCAGAAGTACTCTGCACTGCTACACTTCATTGAAAATCTCTGTGTTTGCTTAATGAAACAAGAGTAATTTGTAACTGAAGCGTGAAAAAATTATAGAGGATGAATTTTAAAGAGTAAAGAAATCAGTTTGCTAAACTAGTTTCTCCTTTTTCAAAATAAACGGTCCTGATCTACGTATTGGGCACAAGATGGATTCAAATGGGAGATTTCTTGCTGAATGAGCAGCAGTTAGTTTTGCTTATACCAATATTTGCAACATGACTTACAATTTGTTTAATAAAGCAGAAAAACACATATATTAAAAGTGCTAGGCAAGATAAATGGTTGTTGATTCTTCCTTAATTTTCTGGCTGCCTGTAGACAGATGCAGAAAGCATAAGAGTGATGACCTTGTCTGGGAACCAAGGCCAAGTACTGTAGTCAGACTGTTAAATCTCAGGGTCATCAGTGTTTATTTACCACCCACTCCTTCCTGTCCTTGCTACTTCTAAAAGCATTTAGCTGATTGCAGCAGGCACAAAAAAAAAGAGGAAAGGATTATTTTACTAATTCTCAGATGTTCCAGCTGCCTCACTCTTCTTCATACTAAGGCTCACCAAACTCTCAAAGGAAATATCTTTCCTATTATAAGCCGCTCCCCAATAATAAGTGTTATAGTAACATATTTCAAATAGCCAAAATACCCACGAGTGCCAATATATTAATAAAATCTTATTTGACAATAGCTACTATCCCGAGTGTTGGCACACTACGCAAACTTCCTAGCTGGTGGGATATAAACAACAATATGTTGGCCTGTAAGGCAGACTCTAGATATCCTAGCTTGCCTAGAAAATATGAACATACTAAGGGTACAACTAGGCTTCAGTTGCACTTGTGTCACTTTGGCCAAAATGCACCAGAACTGACTGGTAAGGTTTTTACTGTTAATAGGGAATAATGCAAGTAGCGCAGGTGCAACTAAAGCTGATTTTAAAAAAAAATTACTAGAGGAAATCCTGATGACCAAAGCAATGGTGGGCATCAGAAATCGTATCAATGGATCTGTTTGGTGATGATTGTGTTAAATGGAAGATTTGTGACCTAGAATGTAGAAAGAGCAAATGCTAAAGAGCATGCTTTAATGACTCAAATGAGACAAAGAAACAGGTATCTTCTGTATCCTTAAAAGAGAGACATAAAAGCAACAGATCTACAGATGAAGGCAATTCATCTTGTGGAGTGAAAGAATAATTTAATTATGAACAAAGGGGATAAAATGTATGTAGAATGTATGAAGTGATACTATCTAAATTATTATGATTGTGTAGGAAAGCAGGAATCCATTGTTTATTAATAGCTGCATGATACATGTCACAGTATGGTTAAAATGGATTTTTTTTCAGAAAAATGGAGCAACTTTTGGAATAAGTGTAATTCAGGGGAAAACCTATTTTGCTAGATGAAACAAATGGATAGTGGGAATGAGATTACAAAGCACCAAAAAAGAGACTGGGTCCTTCAGAGACTCAAGACAAATTAAAAATGCAATAGTGATAGTTCATACAGTATTTACTTAGGAGGAGGTCTGTCTTAAATATGTTTCAAACATGCAACTCATTAATGCATACAGGAAGGAATATAATTTAAGAGTACAGTTAATATAATTGCTTACCACAAAAGACAGATAATTAGTAAAGGATACAAGAATGATAAGAGGGTCAGAATATGAGATTAAATTTGGTGGGGGAGGATCTTGATAGGTTGAGTTGATCTTGAGGAAAAAAATGGGCATGAAAGAAAACTAATGAAAACAATAAAAGTGATAGCATAGCATAGCATAGAATAGATAGAATAGAATAACAGAATTGGAAGGGACCTTGGAGGTCTTCTAGTCCAATCTCCTGGTCAGGAAGTGAAAGTATGGGATCTGCATGTAAAATATTAGATAGATAAACTCAACTAATTGAATGGAAAGTAGACTATGGTCGTAGAAGCTACTTAGAATCAAATAAAAATGATGATTTTTGCAAATGGCACAGGTGGCTGTATGAAACAGTGGAATGAAGTGAAAGAGGCTGACTTCAAATATTGAAGATGAGAGAAAGATATTGAAAAATATATGTCAATAGACAAAATAGTTGTAAAGAATGTTGTCAAAGAAAGCAAGGAATTGCTAAGATGAAAGAGGCTGAGAAAATGTAGAATAATTTTGATGGCAATAAAAATGTTTGCAGAGCAAGTTAACAAAAGTTAAATGGGGATGAAGATTTAAAAGTGATGAAATTGTATGGAATTAAACTGAAGTAATGGCACTTTGGAAAGTGTACTTTGGAAATCTATATGGAAATAATATGTTAAAAAGTGGAGCAGAAATAAATACTATTAAAAATTAGTGTACAAAACAATAATTGATGAAGGGAAATCATAAATATTTTGTAAATGTTAAAAATGGTAAACTGTTTATAGTATATAAATACAGAAGTGACACTGGATGAACACCAGAATCTGGATGTGATTCTGCACACCTTGTTTAATGTATGGATGATGGGATATCTATGCCTGATGATTGGAAGTACGATGTTATTACACAAGAAAAAATATAACAGATATGAACACAAAACTACTGAGGAATTATTCCTTTAAATGTGCCTAGGAAAGTATTTGGCAGAATTCTGATTGAAAGGGTTCAGCAAATGAAATGCAACGTGGCTTTAGTATATAGACCACATCTTTGTTCTCTAGTACATCACTGAGAAATACCATATATGAATATTGGAAAGAAAAAAAATGAAATTTTATTGCATGATTTAGAGAAAATACATGGTGGTTAACAGGCTTAAGTTATGGAATATATTGTGCAGGTGTGGACATAAATGTTGTCAAATGCAATGATTTTGATGGGAATAAATTGCATCTTTAGCAGTGGTTTAACACTGAGCAGGAAGTGAGACAAGGATGGTTGATATTCCCTTAGTTGTTTTATTACATTTATTATGGATAAAGTCACTTTTTGTGAGATGAATGGCCATATAAATTTGATAGATAATTAGTAGACAGATGATAAATAGACAAAGACAGAAGGCTTGTAGTGCTGTTAGAAATCAATGAGAGTATGAATCAGAACTGAAAGCTAAAATAGTTCTGTTTGACATGGAAAATGGAGAGAACAGTTGCAAAAAGTAGAGGGACAAAATGAATTCGATGTATCCTGTTGATAAATTCCTCTCAAATGTAGTTTCCAATGGCTCTTCTCCCACCAGAATTCAAAAAAGCTAAACTAATATTACTTCTAAAACCTGTCAAACCTCAAGACAGAGTTGTAAGCTATTACCCAATCGCCCTTTTGTGCTCCTGCAACAATCTCCTGGAAAAATTAATTATAAATAGGATAGACCCCATAATAGATGAACATCTCTGCCTGTGAAACAAGCCGGCTTCCGACAAGGCAGAGCTATGTAGATCAGGTGTTAAGCGTAACAGACTCTATTGAAGGAGGATTCCAACAAGGCCTCAAAACCAGAGCTGTATTTGTAGACCTAACTGCGGCACATGACGCAGGAAGGATAGGTTGTTATACAAATTGTGCCATATTATCCGTGCAAAAATCTCTATGACTAATTAATAACTTACTGAGTTATAGGTCTTTTCAGATAATAATGGGGGACAATATAAACAAGGTAGGAAGATTAAATAACAGCCTTCCACAAGGATCTGTAATGGCACTTACACTATTCAGCTTATACATATTTAGATATGCAACAAGGGGACCCAAATTTGGATACGCTGATGATTTGGCCATAGCAGTACAAGAAAAACACATGGATGCCTTCTATCAAACAACCTTGGGAAAATTCTTTACTGACTGGAGGCTTACTCCTAGCATCAGCAAAATAGTAATTATGTGCTTCTACCTTAACAATAAACTGCATATGAAGCCTCAGAGGTCTCCTTAAACAACAACTTACTCCCCTATGATTCACATCTAAATTACCTTGGAGTAATGGACTCTCTCTTACAAAATAAATACTAGGAACAACATACTCCAGAAATAATGTGGAATTAAATGGAGAGCTTCAGCTGCCATCCTGAGGTCATCAGCAATAGGATTTGTCTTCTCTGCAGCAGAATACTGTGTCCATATGTGGCTTAATAGCTGCCATACTAGTAAGTTAGATGCCAGACGCAATACTATGAGGATTATAAGCGGATGTATTAAAACCACACTGAGTAGCTGGTTTCCTGTTCTGTGCCAAATAGCACTGGCAGCTTTACAAAGGCAAGATGTGAGAGAATACAGAAAAATTATGAGCAACTCATTCCTACTAGTGCATGCTGATCTTCCTCATTTAGCAACCAGTAGCCTCAAATTCAGGAAGCCCATACTAGCACTTGCACAACATCTGCCAAACAACTTTAGCATCAATTCCCAATGAAAAGCTAAATGGATCTGGGACTCATTGTATAAATGGGGCATACTATCCTCCCCTCAGTGTGACTGCGGGATCCCACGTCAAACTGAAGATCACATTGTGACTAGCTGTAAGCTGAGGGCATATATCAGTCCAGTATCTGATTTTTTTAAAAAATATGAACAATGCTGCACTTCAATGGTTAGGTGGCCTAGGCATTGGTATTTGAACATAGATCTTTTTAACATTTATACTTTATTGTGTTTATTAATCTAAATGAAATGTTAATATACATTGCTAGTCCATGTAAGGTATGTCATATGCTAAATAAAATAAACAAATTGAATAATTTTAAGATGTACAAATATTCACAGTAAGTTAAAAGAGACTGTTGAAAGAAACAAAGACAGCATAAATACGTGCATCTCTAACTTGTTATACAACAATAAGAGTTTGGTATATCAAGAAAAACAAAAAAGGTTATAGTGGGAAGGTATTTGCGTTGTGTGTGTGTTGTGGCAAAACAAGAAGGGGGCCAAGAATGAATGAGTGATATGTCCTGAATACAAAAGTGAGTGATCAACTGAAAGAGGATCGTACAGAAGCAATAAATGAGGACTGCAACAAGGCTGAATGAATACAGAGTTTTGGCTCGTTTTCCTCTATAAATAAATGAACAAATATATTCTTGTCTTCTTTTTATATCTAGTTTTAGGACTTGTGTGGAAAACAGATGTTTAAAGTTATATTGATGTGGAAATTATGAAAATTCAAAAGGGTTCACAAACTTTTAAGCACCACTGTATTTGAGCGTATCATCATAGGAAAGGTTGCTTAGTAAACAGTATAATACTAAATTAGCTGTATTAGTTTGGAGAATGTAGCAAATGCAGGCCTTCCCCAGGGAATTATAGGTACTCATATTTGGCATGGTAATATTATATTTATGTCAGATAATTTTAATATGTTCTAAAATGTGTAATTCCAACATGGTAGTTTCTATTTATTTGAAAGATACTTATTTCTATCCCCATTTTCTTAAACAGTACTTTCAAAATATTTTAAAACATGTTCATAACTTCAATAGAAACAATTTTTAAACATAAAATAAAACAAAACAAGTAGAATCACCACTAAAACTATACACACCTTTGTATGGACTGAAGCCACTCATTTTGTAGACCATAGTAGAATTGGAACTGAACAGAAGTAAACTGACAACATTGAATACATTTTAATACTATTATGTCATGTTTCAGCAATCAACTGCAGTAATAACCTGTTCCACCTGTTCCAAAGCAGCTTAAACTCCCACTGCTTTCAAAGAGATGCCAATTTTAGCAATATTTTATTAGAGAATAACTTTGGTCAATATAGCACTATTAAATCATCTTACAGAGAACTTTGCCCATTACACTTTTCATTTTGGTCAATCCTCTGCTGCAAAGATTGTTACAGGAATTGCTATGGACACCCCTCCCCCCTTCTCATAGTGATTTGTTTGATGGCTTTTCTTTTTTTACGGAAAATCATAAATATAGTCCTTGACATACAATCATTTGTTTAGTGAGCATTCAAAGTTACAAGAGCACAAAAAAGTGACTTATGGCTGTTTTTCACACTTACGACCATTGCAACATCCCCATGGGCACATGATCAAAATTTAGACCCTTGGCAACTAGCATGTATTTATAACAGGGGTCGTGTCATCACCTTTTGTAACCTTCCTAGCTGGCTTCCGACAAGCAAAATCAATGGAGAAAGCCAGATTTACTTAATGACCCCATGATTCACTTAAAGTTGTTGTGGTAATAGATCAAGGACTACCTGTATAGTCTTGGGAAATCTTATGAACTTATTTATAGATGTCTGCATATAGCATTTATATATATTTTAATAAGGACATTTCATGGATTTGCATGTAATCAACATCCATTTCTTCTTGTTTCTTAAGATAGTTTCTGGGTTTTGCTATCCTGTGATTGCAAACACACACTTGTAAACTTCCCCCTCCCAAGGGAAAAAAACCCAGTAAGATTCAGCCAGAATCATGATACTTTCATTTGCCTCCCTGTTTCCAACAAGACAGAAATAAAGTAATGTGATTATTATTTATATAATAATGGTTCCATACAGCAGTGAAATTGACAAGGATTTCCTCTTAACTGAAAGTCATCACATTTCACTTTCAAGCACTAGTGTCAAGAGGTAGCTTGGATTGTATGAGCCACACAGTGAGCTGAGGTTGGGACAGTTTCGTTGTTTAATCTGTCAACAGCCCACTTGGACTATTTATTTGAAGGAATTTACCGTTATCGGCCATAGTCATTTAAATTGTAATTATTTTTTTTAAGTTTGGGGTTTACTACAGCTACAAATATTTTACAAGCAAAAAACCCAAGGTTCAATCCCTGACGAATTAAACGGATCAGACGACAGGGAAGGGGTCTCTGAGCCCTCAGAGTCCTGTTGCCAGTAGGACTGGGTGAAATGGACAAACGAGTGGCAGTTTCCAAAGGCTCTAAACCGGCTTGGGGATAAAATGAGGGATAAGAGGGCAGCGCAACATGGTCAAGTGCCGAGACTGGGTTCAGGAGGAGAACGCAGCGCGGGGACCTCTCCCAATAAATCCCATTCCGAAAGCCGAGGGGTCACGCAAGAATAAAGAATACGCAAAAGTAATTCGGTCCGGAAGAGTCAATAGGATTTCCGAAGGCGGCGCAGGTTCGCTTTACAGGGCAAGAGGGAAACCAAGCATTAAAGGGCACTTCGGGCAACTTCACTCCAGAAGCGCGTTTCCTCTCTACCTAAAATCCCCCCCGCATGTTTTTCCACTCGTGTTTTCACCAGAAGGACGGATCTTTCCCCCGTTCGCCAAACTCGGTAGTTCTGGGAAGCCCGAGCTCGGCTTTTGGAAGCCTCCCCGGCATCACCGCGCAACGCGCCGAGAAAAGAACCGGCTCGGGGAAGGAGAGGCGGAGGGCTCCGACAGACGCGGCGAGGGGGTTGAATCGGGACAGGCAGAAACCGCCGGGTCAAGAGCGACCAGAATCAAGGGAATCCTCTCCCGCAACAGCGAAAACAGGAAACACCACCATCTTTACTGCGGGCAAACGACGCCCTGACCTGCCCTGCCCGACTCACCAGGGGCTGCGAGAAACTGCCGTTCAGTTGCCCTCGCTTCCATTTCCTCCTCTGGTGTAAGCGCCCACGACGGAGCCGCAAGGGACCCGCACAGTCTTTCTCTCCCGAATGCGCTTCTCGGGGGAGCAGCGCACCTTCATCCATCGCGCCCCTTTCCGCGGTCCGCCTCCAGGGGGCGTGGCCCGCGAAAGAGGCGTGGCCGGCCAGCCTGACAACCCCACTCTTCGCCCACGCAGCGGTTGGCTTCTGTTACTTCGCCTCGGCTGATGCATCTCGCTCGTTCTAGATTTCCTAACTTAAAAGCGTTCTTTGCAGCTAGGACGTTCTCCCTCAGAGCGCAGCGGTAGCCGTGAAGCTTAAGTCTTCGCTTATTCCAAAAGGGAAAGGGACTGACTTTCAGCAAGCGCTTTGCTCGAATGCCAAAATATTGTCAGGAAGCTTAACAATACAATGGCAAACAGATGAGAGATGTCACACCTCAATATTAATGGGAACGTTTTGTGTTATGTATATGCCTTCGAGTCAGTTTGGGCTAGGTTCCCAAAGTGCCCTTGTCTTTTTTCTAGGGTTGAGAGAAAGGGTCTGGCCAAAAACAGTCCAGCTGGTTGGGATCAGAGCTTGCAGTCTCCCAGTTTCTAGCCCAGTGCCTTAACCACACCAAACTGGCTCTTCAACAGATAATATGGTGCTAGTCCAATATTAAGACTGGAAGACCGGTTGCATCAAGAAATTACCCAGAAAGAGGATGGGATTATTGTGCTGGAGGTGTTCAGACAGAGATACTGTAGCTGTTTATCAGGGATACTTTAATTTGGATTAATGGACTAAGTAAAGGAGTTGAACACGGCTAAATTCACAGACTTACTTCAATTCTCTTCAATTCTTACATTTTATGGATTTGCACAAGACTTGCTAAAATCATAAAACATAAGTAGGATTAAATCAACCAAATTTAGTAAGTTTTGTTTGTGAAATCAGCTGGATACTCAAATTTAAACTCCCCCTTTCTTGCCCCTCTAGGTCTAGGACAACCAGATATGGACTGTAAAAATTGAGATGACTACCAGATGATAGCGACTACCAGATAATCCTGTTAATAATAAATAAATAAATAAAGAAATAGCAATAATCTAACCACAGGAGTTGCAAGCCAGTGACTTCTGTGCCGGTCCGAAGCCTGGATAAATAGAGAGGTTGCATCAGGAAGGGCATCTGGCATAAAAACATGCCAAATTTAAACATGCAAATTATCAGTAATAATTCCATACCGGATCGATCGAGGCCTGGATTAACAATTACTGCCACCAGTGCTGTTGACCTGCAGGGAGCTGGTGGAAATTGGACTACTGTTGGTCAAGGAGAAGGAGAGGAGGAAGAAGGATTCATGGACAGAGAGAGAAGAGGAAAGGCAGGAGTATAGGTCTGAAAATAGGTACTCTTAACATTGGCACAATGACAGGGAAAGGTAGAGTGCTGGCAGATACAATGGAGAGAAGGAAGGTAGATATGCTGTGCATGCAGGAGACCAGGTGGAAGGGTAGCAAAGCGCATAGTATTGGAGGGGGATATAAACTGTTTCATTATGGTGTGGATAGGAAGAGAAATGGGGTAGGAATGATCCTGAAGGAGGAGTTCATGAGGAATGTTTTAGAGATGAAAAAGGTGTCAAACAGGGTGATCAGTTTGAAGTTGGAAATTGAAGGGGTAATGTTGGATGTAGTCAGTGGTTATGCTCCACCAGTAGGGTGTGAGTTAGAAGAGAAGGAGAAATTCTGGAGTGAGTTGGATGAGGTGATGGAGAGTATTCCCAGAGGGGTGATTGGGGCAGATTTCAGTGGGCATGTTGGTGAGGTGAACAAAGGTGATGAGATGATGGGCAGGTTTGGGGTTAAAGAAAGGAACTTAGAAGGACAGATGGTGGTGGACTTTTCTAAGACGATGGAAATGGCTGTAGTTAACACCTATTTCCAGAAGAGGGAGGAACATAGAGGTACAATACATATACGAGTGGAGGTAGGAGTACACAGGTAGACTACATTGTATGTAGATGAGGCAATCTGAGAGAGTAACTGCAAAGTGGTGGTAGGAGACAGTGTAGCCAGATGGCATCAGTGGTGGTGTGTAGGATGACTCTGACACTCAGGATGAAGAGAAGAGGAAAGATAGAAAAGACGACCAAGTGGTGGAAGTTGCAAAAGGAAGAATGGTGTGAGGAATTCAGACAGAAGTTGAGACAGGCTTCGGGTGGTCAGGAGGAACTCCCAGATGACTGGGAAACTACAACAGAAGTGATCAGGGAGACAGGTAAGAAGGTGCTAGGTGTGTCATCTGGAAGGAGGAAAGAAGATGGAATGTGGTGGAACGAGGAAGTACAGGACAGCATCCAGAGAAAGAGGCTACCTAAAAAGAAGTGGGACATAGAAAAGACTGAGGACAGTAGACAGGATAAAAAAATTGCAGCGTAGAGTGAAGTGCCAGAAACAGAAAGCATATGACGAGTTGTATGCCAGGTTAAAATGAGGGAAGGTGAGAAGGATTTGTCCAGATCAGTGAGACAGAGAGATAGAGATGGGAAGGATATGCAATAGATAAGGTGATTAAGGACAGAGATGGAAAGATGCTAACAAGTGAGAGTGTGCAGAGAAGATGAAAGGAGTATTTTGAGGAACTGATGAATGAGGAAAATAAGAGGGAAAGAAGAGGTGAAGAGGTGAATATTGTAGAGCAGGAAGTAGCAAAGATTAGAAAGGATGAGGCGAGGAAGGCACTGAGGAGAATGAAGAGTGAAAAGGCTGTTGGTCCAGATGACATACTTGTGGAGGTGTGGAAGGCACTCTAGGAGATACAGCAGTGGAGTTTCTATCTAGTTCTATCAACAGGATTTTAGAGTGAGAAGATGCCTGAGGAATGGAGGAGAAGTGTTCTAGTGCCGTTCTTTAAGAACAAGGGTGATGTGCAGAGTTGTATCAACTACAGAGGTATAAAGTTGATGAGCCACACAATGAAATTATGGGAAAGAGTTGTGGAAGCCACACTAAGAAAGGAAGTGGATATCTGTGAGCAGCAGTATGGCTTCATGCCCAGAAAGAGCACTATTGATGCAATTTTTGCCCTGAGAATGTTAATGGAGAAGTATAGAGATGTCAGAAGGAGCTGCATTGCATCTTTGTGGA
>JAEANM010014629.1:0-12878 GCA_017656035.1 Myanophis thanlyinensis
AGGAAGGAAGGAAGGAAGGAAAGGCAGGCAAGGATGAAAAGAGATATAATGTATAATATAATGGCCGCCTCTCCTTCCTCATTGTTGGATAGGAGAGTGATCTAGCAGGAGAGTTGCTGCTCTCCACAATCTGCAAGGCGTCCCTCCTTTCTTCATCACCCCTACAAGGTGACTTTAGCCCTTTAAGGGACCCCCAATTAAGAGAGTTCAGCCTAGGATAGTGGAGCCCCACTTCTATGATTGTGTCACAGCAATGCCAAAACCAGAAGTCCTATTATGACCCCTTTTCTGAACTACTTCTGTTCTCATTGTTTTGAAAAGAGAAAATTACTAATGATCAGATAATAATAAGCCACTAATATTCTTCAAAATCACATCTTCTAGTTTCAAACACAAAAACCTTGTCTAATTCTACCATAGGTGTTATGAGGCAGTTTGATAGTTTTAGAAAAGACAGCAAATACTCACAGCTTGTGCTCTTAAAATACAATTGTTTTCCCAATTTAATTGTTAATGTATCTCTAAACAGTTGTTTGTTGTTATTGTATACAACAAAACATTGTTTATAATTTCCATAAAAGGGGCATTGGACTTACCTGATATGCTCCTTCTCATTGTGTGGGTATACTCCAGACATATTGAGTTATTCTGTTGTTTACTAGCTCTAATTGACTGAGTAGAAGAGTGTAAATTGAGGGAAGCTCCTCCTACTTCCCAGTTTTCTATGAAGATGAAACAACAGTAGACGAAAACAAAATCTCTCTTCTTCACACTTTCTCCCTCCTTGTTCTCATTCACTGGACAAAAGGGAAAAGGTAGCAATAAAGTGAGGTGCCGATGTGCGTGAGACTAGACCGGTAGGAAAACTTGGGCGGGCTGGATTATCTCCCCACACAACAAGGAGTGTGTCAGGTAAGTCCAATGCCCCTTCTCTGTTGAGTGTAGGGATATAATCCAGACATATTGGACATACACCTGGGTCTAAGGCATTTCAAACAACAAATCTTGGGTCAGCATATTTTAATTATGACAGACAATGTAGCTGCTAAGGCTCATATTAACTGACAAGGTGGTACCCATTCGAGGCCCCTCATGACGGAGGCACAATGGCTTGGCCTTTGGACAGAAAAGCATTTATCCTCCCTCAAGGCACAATACATTTCCGGGACAGCAAATGTTCAAGCCAACTGGTTGAGCTGGGCCACTGTGGACAATACAGAGTGGCAGCTACATCCAGATCTCTTCAACAAAATCACACTGAGATTTGGCACTCCAGTTATTGACTTATTCGCATTTCCCCTGAATAAGCAGTTGCCACATTTCTTTAGCCAGTTTGCCACACAAGGGTCAGAGGGGACAGATGCTCTGCACTGCGATTGGTCACCAGGCCTATTATACGCTTTCCCCCCCTCTTCCCCTTATTCCACGAGTTGTCAGACGAACTCTACATCAGAGGCCAGAAATTCTTTTGGTAGCTACGTGCTGGCCCAGGAGGGCCTGGTTTGCGGACTTAGTGGATCTCTCCATGTGCAGACCATGTAGCATTCCCAAGGACAAACTCGTACTCAAACAGGGCAGCCTGCAACATTCAGATCCAGAGTGGTTACAGCTGGCTGTCTGGCGATTGAGCGGTAATATCTAATGCTCAATACATTCTCCTGCAAGGTCATTCACACCATTCAAGCATCATGATAGCCATCTATAACTCCTATTTATGGGGCAACATGGAAGATATTTTGCCTTTGGTGCAGGAAGTCAAGAGTTGATCCGCTCTCTTCCTCTATTGCACAACTTCTCAAATTCTTGCAGGATGGTCTGGACCAGGGCCTTTCCCCAAATACCCTGTGCAGACAGGTGGCAGCCATCTCAACAGTATTGAAATACGGAACTCTAGAATCGTTGACACAGCATCCCATAGTCCGCTCCTTTCTCTGTGGAGCCTCCAACCTTCGACCTCAACCTATTCACAGATTTCCCACATGGGATCTACCCAGAGTGTTAAAGGCCCTTACAAGTAGCCCCATTCAAACCGCTTAGAGAAGCTACTCTACGCATATTGTCATTGAAAGTAACCTTTTTAGTGGTTATCACTTCCACCAGACATATATTGAAACTGGCTGCCTTGTCAGTCAGGAACGATGTATGCGTCTTTCATCCCAGTCGGGTTGTGTTGAGGTTGGATCCTTCCTTCCTCCCCAAGGTGAATACAGCATTTCATAGAGCACAGAAAGTGATCCTTCCCAATTTTTGTCCTCGATCAACTCATGATAGAGAAAAATCATGGCATATACTAGATGTACGAAGAGCTCTTAAAATATGGTATATAAAATGCACGTTCTCATTCAGAAAATATGAATCCCTTTTTGTAGCCTTTCTCCTGGGCACTCTAGGCAACAGGGTTACATCTACTATGATTGGTCATTGGATCAGGGCTTGCATCGCTACTGCCTATGAGGCCCAGCAGTTACAGGTGCCATCACATTTAACTGCACACTCAACTCGCATTGCGGCCACTATGGCAGCCTGGTTGACACAAGTGACCATTGAAGAAGTTTGTAGGGCGGCCACCTGGTCCATGCCCTATCCATTCATTAGACACTATAAGGTGGATTCCTTTGCCTCAGCCGATGCCTTTGGCTGTTGGGTCTTGCAACAGGTACACGCTGCGGAGGCACAGTAGGTATACAAAAGGACCCACTCATGGACAGCCAGCTTTGGTATGTCCCATCCTTGGATTCTATTCCTCAGCACTATGGAGAAGGGGCATTGGTCCTACCTGATACACTCCTTCTTGTGCTGAGAATAGAATCCAAATGCACCCCTCTTTGACCTTCCTTTCTTGCACTAATACTGTTTGGAAGTGGAGGTTCTTTCTTACAGGAGCTCAAGCAGCCGATCATCCTTCCTTCACCACATAAACTGAGGACACCAGCACAGGCAGGAACCTTTTGATTGGCTCAGTCTTAGATCATCTGACAGGGACATGGCCATCCTTGGATTCTATTCTCAGTACAAGGAAAGGGAGCGTATCAGGTAGGACCAATGTCCCTTCTCTTTATTATCAGTATTAAAATAGCAGAGATGTTATACATCTTATATGTAAGAAGCTGTCAGTTCAAAATCCTGAAGATTATTTTAAAATTTAAATTTAATTTTAAATTACTATTTCTTTCTTAAACCCTCAATTACATGAAGGGGTTTTTTTAATAGTTGTTTAGGGTTATCTATCAGTTCTTCTGATACACAGGAAAAAAACCTCTTAACACTAAGCTATTTTAGCATTGATATTAAAAGGAAGATGTAGAAGTTATTGGGGTGCAAAAGTGCTGGCAATTTTTAAAAAAACAATGGTCTGTCCTGCAGAGATGTACATATTGATTCTGCACATTAAGACTGTTCACAGGAAAGAAAAAAATAGCAGCTACAATCATTTGATGCAGTCCTATTTAAATCTTGAATCTTAAAGCAGTTTTAATCAAATGGACTTACTCTGTAACTTTGATTTACAAACTAAATTGTAATTATGCCCTTCCCCAATCTTGATATCTAGTTTATGTTGAATCAGACATTTTTACTCCAGCAAGACATATCATACCAAATAAATATTTATTACAAATATTGATATCTCTATTAGCAAGGTATTACCAGCACTGCCAGCCAACAAATACAAGCAATTGGGAGTTCATGTCTATACATAGGTTTTCAGGTCATTTCTTCTTTTAGCCATTTTGTTGCAGTGTTATTCTTGCATATTTGTAGTTAGTTTTTTATTTCTTCATTTACTTTTCAGTTAGTTGACAAAGGCAGCAGAACCATGTATTTTTTTTATCTTCGATACCTAAATAAAAAAGTATAATAACCATTGTGTATACTGTCTTGATATTGTTCACATACCATGAGGCAGCATATGACCTGCTATATCCTATATTGGGTCTCAGCAGATGCAGCCAACCAGCTATATTCAGTGAAGTTGAAGTTCTCCACTGGAAAGTGAATAAATGGGCCATTGCTCTTATAGACAGTTTATTAGGTTTAGCAGATACCTGGATCCTGGTAGTCAGGACTGTTGTAGAAGGAATATATCATCAGAATGGTAGTCCACTTCCTGTAAATTGTCAAGACAAATATATATTAAGTTACATTATGTCATGTCCTTGTGTACAAGCTTTTACTTCTAGCTCACTCAGAGGAAGGAAAATTCTCTATTTTTACATAAAATACACTTATTAGGTCCTAAAATTAGTGTTCTGAATATGTGTTCAATTCCCATTGCAGCTCACATCCCTAGTTCTATTAGCTCAGTTGATTTGCCCTTTGAAGCTTCTGAGAGGCCACCTATGGCATAGAAGGTGATAACATGCTGCCATCTAAAACAATTTTAAGAGATTATATAACATCAGTCTGAAATAAACAGCGCTATTTTACATCCTGGCCTCAGCAAAAGAAAAAAATACACCTGCACCTGACAAGCAAAATGTGGGCCTAATGCTGGCACATGTAAAGTGGTCCTCTTATTATCTAGTGCTTCAGAATGATATGTGGAAATAATAAGAGGATGTTTTCTGTCATGAAATTACAGTTTTAAAACGCCCTTTTCCTAGAAATTAGGCTGTGCCAATACTACCCAATTTTTGCCATTTGTGACATGACAGGGTCCACATTTTAAATGTGGCTGATGGCTGGATTTCAAAAACTGAAATTGCTGGATTAACATCAGCAATTTTATGGATTTCTCACAGTCAGAGATTAGAGGAATTAGATTGGATTCAGATTAAGTTACATCTAGCTATTTTTCCCTACTGATTTCCATATGCTCTATAACTTAGACTTCCCAATCCTTATACTGTGTTATTACAATCATATCTCCAATTATCTATTGTCCAATTTAGGTTCCACTGATCTCCTGTGGACACACAATGAAATCCTAACCTGGTGAAAATGATTATTTTCTATAATCCCACTATAATCTAATAAGAACTAGTATTTTTTTCTCCTGAAAAAAATGAAATGCACTTTAATCATAACTACAATATTGTACAGAAGCAATAGACACTGTTAGATTTTCTACCCTGTCAGGGAAGTATTAGAATGGCAGGGCTTGTAACATTATTATTTTAAATCCCTTTGAAGATGGAAAGACAAATAATACTACTTAAAATCTGTGACAAGGTTATTAGCTAATTTTTACTTCCTCTGAGCAGATTGTGTTTTGTACTTTGGCCTCGTGTCAATAGAAAGGAACTAACAACTGCACTCTTGCTCTGGAACCTTTGTGCTTTATTCACATATCATAGTTGGCTGAGTTCACACAACATATTAAACCAACATTGAGCACAGCTCAATATTTTGCATAACTTTATTATTTCTACAATCCAGTGATCACAATTATGTAGAAAAACAGATGTTGTAAAGAAAGAAGCCCAAAACAAATATTTATTAGCTTTCTTGGCCAATTTTTTTTTCATTTTTTCAAACTGAAATTGTGTGGTTCATTTCATAATACTTTTCTCACTAAAATTGTTGTATTTTGGCTAGTGTATTCAAGCACAGCAGAATACGTTATGTACTATTTAGTCTTCTCTATGAACGTCCTTAAGGGGTTACATATAAAGTGGATGTATAACCCAACCAAAACAGACATTATTTTTGGAACTTGAAACAATTTGGCAGAAAAAAACAGAAAGTTCCTTCATCCCACCAGATTTTAATTTCGAAAATATAAAGTCCAAAAGACATTTTCCACCTGCAAATTAGAGTGATTACAGAGCCATTTCTAATTTAAAGTTCATGTTTTGCAAACTATCATTAAATCAAAGTGTTTTAATAATAATTAAAATGTGTAAAAAGGCAATAAGTATGGTCATTTATTTTCCAGAACTTACTAATGTACTACAGTAAAAAAATTTGTTTGGTCAGTCATGGAATATGAAGGGTGAGGTGGAAAGGGACAGATACCAGTTTCTAGTATGGAAGTACGGAGAAAGAATTTTACTCAGAAGTATTCCCAGTTATTCTGAGAAAAACATCCCACATAATTGTGCAGCAGTTGCTATTAGTGTCAGTAAGAATTCTGTAAAAATTATTGGGAGCAAAGGCTGAATGTAGAGATGTTATAAGGGAGCAAACTGATTTCTTTCTTTTTGTCCTTGAAACATTCCCACATCATATAATTGAGAAAGGATAGCATTTGTTGAAGTCAAGAAGTACCTGAGGGAGAAAAATTTAAGTGTTTTTGTTATATCCAGCAGCACAAAGTGATCAGGAAGGTGATGTGGTACATGGCTTCCACTACCAGAAAAATGGCAGTGTTTATTCAAAAGAAAAAAAAAAAACCCTACCATTTCAGGTCATTATGAAGTTTGACAAAAAAAAAAATACAGTCAACTGAAAAAGTATTAATGCTTCCATTTCCCAAATGTCAGATTTAGCTTATTTTACTTCAAACCAAACTATCTCCATCTTAGCATCTGCTTTCCAGCGTGGGCTTTTAATGAAAATGTGCTAACTTGCTGCAGATTATAAATAGGCATGTGCAAGGTTATCAGAAAGTATTTCCCTTTGCATCAAGCAAATGATGATGCATCTCGTTGTGACATGGAATAATTAAACTCCTACAAGTTGCTCCAATTGCCTCCTACAACACATGCACAGAAGCTTTTTCCAGCAACTGTAGATGTCTGAGATGCCATTTGAACAACAAAAAACAAAGCAATGTGGCATCTTAGCTTCGCTTATAAAAATAAGTATATTTGACCATTGCCATCCTTTGAAGCGTTGTACAGATCTTTTAATTAGATACAATTGTTGTTTTGCTTAACAAAGCCAGGCTCTAAATTATGCTAAAAGGTTAAAAAAGAAAACAATCATTTCCTATGTGGAATTGTAATCTTTTTTTTCCTTCCAGTGGGTCCAGAGAAAATATCTATTCATCCCAATAGCTATAAAAAGGCTCGTTCTCCAGTCAGCAAATACATAAAGCAGCAGTGTGAATAGAAAGTTTGCTTCATTTATTTTAGAGTAACCCATAGGCACCATGACATTCAGAAGCAGTTCCAAACCTTTCTAAAATCACATTCCTGAATAATCTGGTCCCATGCAAATATCCTGTGGCTCTGTCTGTCTGTCTGTCTGTCTGTCTTCCTCACAGACCTGAAGAATGAGGTCTAGCTCCATTCCAGTTAGTGGGAGCTGATAATTAGCATGATTTCCAAAGTCTTACAAAGTGTTTATTAACAAATAACATTTTGCTGAGCAGGAGCAGGATATCAATTAATCAGATTTAATATATTGAATTAGATCAATGGTACATTAATATCTATACATAGAAGAATGTCTGTCTGTCTGTCTTTGAAACCAGCTGACCTGTACAATGCATCATATTATTTCTGGGGGGGGGGGGGGAGGAAGATAGTTTACAAATTTTCTTATGCTGTTGCCTATATGTTGTGCTAATGAAGAGAACCAGAGAATTCTTGCTATTTAATTTTTATAAATACAATGAGGAAAAAATAGACATAAATCTTTAGCCAAAAAATGTATCCAGTAAGTATAATAGTTGAGCTATTTCCTTATAGTTCAAGGTGAAATCATTGATTGTTGCCACATCAAAGCAATATCATCTTTAGAGGAGATGGAAAAAATGTTAAGCAGGTTCATAAAAAAAAAATCTATATTTTCTAGTCATATGAGGCACATTTAATGGTACCATGATGCCAGCAGTAATGTCAGGAGGTTTTGGTAATCTCACTGTTTTCTTCTTTTGTTCAATTGTATCTGATTCTCAGAGACTGTCTGAACAAGTCCCTGCAGTTTTCTTGGTAAGTTTTTTCAGAATATTTGCCATTGCCTCATTCCTACTGTCGATCTGACAGAAAGTGACTGGCCCAAGGTCACCCAGCTTTGTGTCTAAAATGGAACTAAAACTCATAGTGTCCCAGTTTCTAGACGTAACCACTACACCAAACTGCCTGTATTTACTACTGTAGGGCTGAGATTTGCTACAAATATATTTCAGGATTAAGATAATGAACTGAGGGTTAGCTGTTTATTTAGCAGAATTTACTCTAGGGGAAAGTACATTATTTTCAATATGACTTGTTTCCAAGAAATCATATTTGAGGATTGATCTTTAAAAGTGAATGCAACACAATGATGCCAACCTTTCCCCCAATCCAAAATAACTCATCTTTATGCCTGGTTTATTCACATAATGCTCTATTTTGTAGATCTGGGAGGAGAAATAATTCTGTTCTGATCATGAGGCAATTATTTCACACCTTGAAGTATGAGATTTGATTACCCTTATTATCTGAGCTTCTATAATTATACAGTGCTATCCACTCTCCTACAATTACCATGTTTCTTTTCATTTTTTCTTTTTCTTTTCTTTTATGGAAAAAGAAATGTCAATTGGCTGATCTCTAGCAGCAATCACTAAGCTCCTGCAGGCTTTGTTCTTCCTGTTTTCAACTGAAGCCTTTATAAAGGATAGTATATATTGCTGGGGATTTCAGTTTTTAGATATATAACTTTTGTTGTAGCTTTTCATAGAATTAATATCACTAGATTTCCAGGACTATGAAAGCGTACTCCATGTTATTGGTTTGTCTTCATTCAGAGGAGAGAATGTCAGAACACCCACTGATGCTTCTATTCTATAACATGTTCCATTCTGTGAACATGATATAGAAAGCAATTATCTTTATCTCTCACTTGTGCTATGTTCATGAGTACCTGATAAAAATAAAGTTGGAAATAAAGTCCTCCTAAACCAAGCTCATAGAAAAAATTTGGAGAATCATACAAGCTTACTGATTGCAAGATACCAGCTTTTCTAGAGTCTCAACTTAGGGAAGATTCATCCGTTCATTCAATTTATTTAGCCACTCATCTCACGTGTGTATGTAGAGATTTGTGATTCAGTTTCAGGCAAATCTACTTGCGGCATCAAACTTGCGGTGTCACGTTGTCATCACTTGATGTAACACAACATTTTCCCACTTTGTAGAGCTAGGTGGGCATGGCCTGCTCATGATGAATGCAGCCCATGGGCCACCAGTTTGATATCCCTGATCTAGTGGAATCACCCAAATGAATTTGAGATTTAAAATTGAATCAATTGCCCTTAAATCAGATTTGAGAATTATATGGATTTTCTAATATTTTCTGAGTTTGCAAGGTCCCAAAAATTATATGGTCCTTCCATTTGAAAGAACTGTAGTGACTCAGTGGTTAGAATGCAGTATTGCAGGCTAATTCTGGTGATGACCAGCAGTTTGGCAGTTCAAATCTCACCAGCTTAAAGTTGACAGGCTTCCATCCTTCCAAAGTCTGTAAAATGAAGGCCCAGATTGTTGGGGGCAATATGCTGACTCTGTAAATCACTTATATAGGATTATAAAGCACTCTGAAGTGATATGTAAGTCTAAGTGCTATTGCTATTGTTATTTGTGGCACTGAGTAGTACGGATGGAATCTGCTGATACTGAAATAAGTAACTAGCCAATAACATTACAGGTAGTCATCAATTTACAAACATTTGTTAAGCAAACATTTGAAGTTTCCACAGCACAGAACAAAGGGACTTATGGTCCATGCCTGAAGTTTACAGCCATTGCATAGTCATGTCATCAAAATTTGACCGCCTGCCCACATTTACAACCATCTGGGTGCTTCAACTCCCCAAAGTTGCCTATCTCTCTCTCCCATCTGTGTCATTTTGACCTCCTCCATTCTGAGACTTACCATTTTCTTGTTACTGCTGCTGATGAGGCAATCTAATTCATGACACTATTCTTTCTTCCTTGTATTCCTGCACCTTGCACCTTAATTATTGCCTTTTTGTTATAAAACTAGCTAAATCAGCAGTGCAGGAGGTTCTCAAGTTTCCTGCTCTTCATAATTGATAAGGTTGTTGAAGCTGGAATAGAACTAACTGGAGCAATTTAGTTTAAATACATGCTGTCTATAGTGAATGAGGTCAGATTTCAAAGTAGATTGCTACTTATCACCTTCTGTGTGTGTTTTATTTCCCATTCAACCTTGCATGCTGCAACTTGGCAATGGCAAAAACTGTCAATGATTAGAACAAGCAATTATGTTGATGTCAAAAGATGATACATTGTGGTAAATTCAGGATATATTTGTTTATTAATAACATGACAGTTCAGGAATAAGAATTTGGTAGCAAATAAATCCATGTTCCAAAGAACAAGACTGAGTTAAAATAAAAGGAATAATCAGGTCATAGTTAACCATTTTTTTTGATATCCCTTTCAATTTAAATATTTGATTCAAAGTACATAGAACCACAAAGAAGTACTAGAGTCATCACTGTGGCTCCAATTTATTTCATTGTGTATGTAATGAAATGTATTTCATTAGTTTTTTCTGTCTTCTTCCTCCACTTATCTCATATCACCACTCTTTCTTCACTTGCTTTCTCAACCAAATATCTCCTGATATACTAATTCCAAGTTTCAAAATGTTTTGCCTAAAAGTGTCATAAAATGCCCATACAGACATTGATATTAGTGTAGTCAACTTTTATTTATTTATTTATAAAATTTATTTGTTACCCATCTTGTATCCAGTGACTCTGGACAGCTTACAACATAAAAACATTAACAGATAAAATCAAGGAGACAAGATGGCAAAAGAAGGGAGCCGAACACATGGGGAAGGCAGTGTTAAATTTTAGTCAGCCACCTCCAGTAAGAAGCCATTGGATCCCCATACCATCTGGCAGAACCATGTCTTGAGGCTCTTTTGAAATGTCAGGAGGGTTCACCTCAGGGATAAGATGTTCCAGAGAGCATGAGCCACAGCAGAGAAGTTCCTTTTCCTGGACCCTGACAGCCAAAATCTACTGACAGCCATGAGACAGCCTCTAGCAGCTCAGGAACGGAGTTTGCCACATAGTAGGGAGTCTGGTATACTAGGAACATTAGCAACTGATCCTGTGGGCTTAACTTCAGAAACAAGTCTCATAACTCACAAGAAACTTGAGAAGCAAGGCCTCTAAAGGACAAAAAAACCTTTCTGATGATGACTGTTGCCTTGCCTCTCCTGCCCTGGGGTCTTGATTGATGCCAAACCCTAAAGCTCAGCTGGGCACATCTCCAAAAGGGGAACTTCCTCTTCCAGGATCAGCCACATTTTGATATTGCATGCCAGGTCATTTCTCTCTCCCTCAATAGTATCTTGAATAAGAGTAGACTTGCTATTGATCAATCCAGCATGCATGAGCAACAGATGAACCTCAGGACCTTTGAGAGTATGTTGTCTAGGAACTGACTCAACTCATGGGGCTGGAACATGCCACCAATACCCATCAGGGGTATCTTTTCCTGTAACAGCTTGTCCACTGGCTCCTGAGGTCACCACTCTAAAATACTATCCTGCCCCATATCCCCAAAGTGATCATCCCCTCCCTTCCCAACCTCCCTCTTATTTTATTTATTAGAATTTGTCAAACAATAACAACAAAGAAATGAATACAAGAATAAAAGATAAAAATACAATGACAGGGACAATAGGCACTTCAGTGTACTTATGCACACCCCCTCTACTGATCACTTAGGTATTGTGTAAGGTCCACAGAAGTCAGTTTGCGACTGAAGCTGTGAAAATCTGTAGCTGAAACAACTGAATCAGGTAGAACATTCCAGACTTTGACAGCTCTATTACAAAAGTCATTTTTTTACAGTCAAGTTTGGAACAATGTGCATTAAGTTTGAAGAGGTTGTTAGCACAGATATTATTGCAATTAAAACCAAGTCATTTACAGGTAAAACATTGCTATGTATAATTATTATTAATTATAATAATTATAATTGCATAATTGTATAATTATAAAACTCTGCCATTTCGCTCCAACCAATCTTATACACTTCCTCAGACATCCTGAGGGGAGAGGAGGAAGAGAACCCGCACAGGGCTATAGCTTAAGCATTCAGCATGAGCTGGGCTCCCCTTCTCCTGTCTCCATCACCATATGTGCCACATCCAAGAGAGACATCCGCCTAACATACTATCTTCTCCTAGATTCTCACCCTAGGAGCAGCACTTAAACATTTCCGCAGCACTTGAACATTTAATACTTCTCTGATGTAGCTTTAGCTATGGTCGCAGTGCCCCCACTAAACGTATTTAAATAATTTCATGAGAAACTGGATGCAGGTTAGACATATGATTATCTGGCTTGTATTGAGAAGCTATAATTATCATTGCAGCTAGCAAATAACATTGATCATATAGTACTGCTGAGTCATACATAAACTCTCTATGGGGAAATACTGCTGTAAGCACTGTTTAGCTAATATTTTTGATCTGCTATATTGTTGTATTGTGCCTAATAGGCTGACACATATAATGTGCTAGACAATTTAGTCTAACAAAAAATGTTGTACATTTTATCTTTTACAGAAAAATATTTGTCTAAAAGTTGAGATATTATATGAATAGTAATTTATTTCAAGGGCAACTAGGTATGAGTTAAGGTACAATTGTTTGTCAACAGATTTGTTTTATATACACGGACTAAAGACTGATAATACTCCTTTTCAGCTAGCTATCAAAAAATGTCTACAGTGAAAACTGCCATCATTTGAAACCAGAAGGAAAGATGTAAAAGAAAAATAGCAGAGACCCATGGAGCAAAAATAATATGGAAGTAGCTTTTCAGTTGGAGCACCCTTAATTCAACAATGGTTGGTATTTCAAGGGCCATAGAATAACCTTGAACTTGCTCTGGGGCACTTAAAGCAAAGCATACCCTTTTAATGCCTTATCATTTTCATTCAGTCGAGATCATTTTAGTTCTAATCAGCAAGTAATTTTACAATTTAGCTTCAAATCTTCTCTCTCTCACACACACA
>JAEANM010014630.1:0-13925 GCA_017656035.1 Myanophis thanlyinensis
AAAAAAAAAACAAAAAAAAAAAAAAACCACGGCACGGCCCTATGGCCCAAGACTTAAGTCCAACAGGCGGCGGCCCCCCGCTTACCACAAGGACACACACAAGGAATGGCCCGTTTAAAAAATAAGGGGGGGAAGGGGACCCTCCGAACGCCCTTGACTCCCTCCCTTCTGCCGGGAAAGGAAACGGCAACTGCCACTGTCTCCTCTTCCCCCGGCGGGTCTTACCTGGGCGCGTGCCGGGACTGCTCCCCCTCCACGGCGCAGAACGAGCACGCGGGCAGCGCTCAACATGGTGGCAGCGAGAGAGAAAGAGAGAGAGAAAGGCCGCGGAAGAAGCCGAGCAGCGAGAAAAGAAGCACGCGCGGCGCCGACTACGGCTTTCTGGAAGTCTCCAGCCCACGTGGGTAAGAGAAAGAGGCGTGACCGGGAGGGCCTTCTCTGGAGCTTATAGCTGTCCGAATCAGGCGCCCGGTTTAAATAGGCCGTCGGCGAAAACCCGGGAAAAGTAGATTTTCTACGGGACTTGAGATTTTAGGGAGGTGTATCTTTTTTTCTCTCTCTCTCTCTTTCCCGCTAACTCTTAAGCTTAACCCCGAATAACGTTTATCCCACAACAGGCTTTTCGCGAGGCCACCTTTACTGGGCCGTTGGCGGGAAAGTCCCCCCCAAGCTTCAAGGTCAGAAAGCCCAGGTGGTTTGATGGGAATGCCTTCTTAACCCGGAAGGCCGGGAGATGACGTGCCGCGAAGCCTTGAAGGAGATACCAGAGATTGGGCGGCAGAAGAGCCTTTTGTGCTAGAGAGGCATTCCGGAAATGACGAGTGCACGCTGTTTAAGAAGCGGCTGGTGAAATAGGTTGCAATGAGCTTTTCAGCCAAAGCCGGTGGAGTTGCGCAATCGGACCTTTAAAACGTGAACGGAACTGAATGAGCTGCGGCTCGTTAAGTTTTTGTTCCACACTTAACTAAAAAAAACCAAACCAAACCAAACCTGGCAGCAGGGTAACAATTGATACATGAAAAAAGGGACACACTCAAATGATGGCTTAAATAATATGCGGATAACTGACACGGATAAATAAAGTGGCGTTCGTGAAGGATAAAGAGTTTATGGATTCAAAAAAGATTTAATTGTCTTTATTGTGTTGCTTTTTTATTTTGTTTTGTGGTCTCGGTGTGACTAGCTTCCCCCGCACAATGCAGACTTGGCATTATAACACATGCGTTGTCTCTTGTGTTCTCCCAGCCCTCACAGATACTACATACCTGTAATACATATTTAGAAAAATTGTCCCATTTTCCTGCTCTTGGTTGAACATAGATGGTTAGCATTTCCTTGGCTGCTGAGCATCAATTCTATTTGGGATTGCTCTTAATGGTTTGGGGTGTGTGGTAGATTTTTGTTTTTTTAAAGGAGAGCTAACCATGTTTGACATGCAAACATTAAGTAATGACATTCACATCTGAATATCAAAATGGAAGTCATTAATCATGCAAGCAGTCCATCACAAACCACACTATTTTTAAAAATAAATATAGATTGTTTTTGCTTCAGCAGCATTTATACTAAAATTGGAACAATATCAAAAATATTAGCAAATATATAGGATAAATAGATCTGCATTGCATGAATATAAATATAAATGCTATGCATAGAAAAGCCTAAAGCACACATTCTGTTAAAAGTTCCCTGAAGATGGACTCCAGCACGAGCCCGAAAGCTCAGAAGACTAAACCCCTGGTCCTGATGACTGACCCAGAATGGATCTTACAATATGTATTTGTGTTAGAAATTTCAAGAATTGAACTATGGATATTTGGCAGACAAAATATTATCTTATTAAGCAAAGCAAGTAGATTAGTTGATTGCCTTGTATTCCCATTTTGTTGTTTTTAAAATTTTCAAACAGCATGTTTATACAGAGTTCACCACTTAAACCATTATATTTTCTTTTTCTGTTCTCCTTCACAGTATGAGACTTCCAAGTTTTCCACCACCTGGATTTTGCCCCTAACTTTTACTTTGTTGAACAATCTCTACTCAATCTGAATTCAGATTGTTTCATGGTAGAATGCTCCTGTTCAAAATCTCGGTCAACCAACCATAACTTTTCTTTAAAAAAAACCATCAACAACATTATATTCCTCTGCTGTGCCTTGACTTTCACTATTTTCATAACAGGCATGTCTGGATTCATAAAAGGCCATGACTTGCTTTAACCATTTTTAAAATAGCAATAGCATTTAGACTTATATACCACTTCACAGTGCTTTACAACCCTTTCTAAGCTATTTACAGAATCAGCCTATTACCCCACAACAATCTGGGTCCTCATTTTACTGACCTCGGAAGGATGGAAGGCTGAGTCAAACTTGAGCCTGGTGAGATTCAAACTGCCAAATTTGAGTCAACAGTCAGTCAGCAGAAGTAGCCTGCAGTACTGCATTCTAACCACTGTGCCAGGAGAGTACAGATAGTCCTCAATTTACAATCATTTGTTTAGTGACTGTTCAAAATTACAACAGCACTGAAAAAAACGGAGTTATCACTGTTTTTCACGTGATCATTGTGGCATCCCCACATTTACGTGATCAGAATTTGGATGCTCAGAAAGTAGCATGTATTTATGACAGTTGCAGTATCCTGGGGTCATGCAGAGTCACCTTTTGCAACCTTCTGACAAGCAAAATCAATGGGGAAGCCAGATTCACTTAACAACTGTGTTCCTAAACAACTGCAGGTATTCATTTAACGACTGTGGCAAATGAAGTTGTAAAATGGGACAAAACTCACTTAAGTTCAGTCTTGGTGTGCAACAGAAAGTTTGGGCTCAATTGTGGTTGTAAGTCAAGGACTACCTGTAAGCTGGTATTGATTGATCAACAGTTGTCTCTACATAGCTGTTAGCCAGAAAGGACATGTCTGTCAATTCTCTGTCAACTCTGTATAAAGCTATGCACACAACAGAGAGAAAGAGAGAAAGAGAGAGAGAGAGATGGAGGCTCGATTAGTCTCATGTAATGTGTTAAACTGGCATGAGCATGTATGGGATGAAAAGTTCATAGTCAGGAAGAGGCCTGACACTTCCATATATTTTTTTAACCTTGTTCGTTGCATTTATATTGCAATTATAGAGATTGATGGAGGTGGAGAAGCTGCCCTTTGAGGGCTGTATATGTTTAAAGTTTTAATTGTTGTGCTTGCTTGTTGATTTCTGGATCTAAAATTTGAGGGATTGCTGTTTTAAACTCTTAACAGATTATTGCTGAAATCCTAAAATGATCATTAAACATAAGATTTAATTCTAAAATATGTAAAATTAATACTCATTACCATAATCTGAAGAGTCTGGATATATTGAGACTTATGTAATAAGTAGTACCGGTAATAATAGTTGCTCTTCGGTTTTTTTAGACAGCAGAATAACTTTTTTTTTTACTTAAAAGAATCTTTGAGTATGTTGATTTACACCTTCAAAGCTTTTCTCAAGCTAGATTCTTCCTAATATATTGGATTAATTCCCATAATTCCCAAACTATTTATGATGTCAGCTGGGGACTTATGGAAGCTGAAGTCCAACACATTTGGATGATACCAACTGGGGGAAGATTAGCTGAAATAGATATCTTATATGTCCTTAATTTTAGGACTTTAGTCTCCTACAGTTTAGTAGGAGGATTAGTTAGGAGTAAAGATCTCTAGCTATTTGAAATCAAGAATTTATTTTGTCTGCACTTTCATAATGTTGCTTATTCTGAAAGGGAATACAGGTAGTCCTCAACTTACAACCACAATTGAGCTCAAAATTTATGTTGCTAAGAGACATTTGTTAAGTGAATTTTGTCCCATTTTATGACCTTTCTTGCTGCAGTTGTTAAGTGAATCTGGTTTCCCCATTGACTTTGCTTGTCAGAAGGTCACAAAAGTTGATCTTTTTCTGACCTTCTGACCCTGGGACACTGCAATCATCATAAATGTGAGTCAGCTGCCAAGCATGCAAATTTTGATCCTATGACAGAGGGGAGACTGTAATGGTTGTGTGAAAAACGGTCATAAGTCACTTTTTTCAGAGCCACTGTAACTTTAAATGGTCACTAAACAAACTTTTTAAAACCCAGGACTTTACCTATAGCATGAGGGTTTTATATGTATGGATTCATTTGACCTCAAGGTTCTCTAAACAAGATTCTTGTTAATGTAGACTACTGTGTCATCATCGGCTAACGTGAAAGGACAATATTTGAACCTTTCCATTAAATTGCATAAAATAAATTTGTGGTATACTGGCAAATCCTCAGAACAGGGATGTCCACTGGGTGAGCAACAAAAACAATTGTGATATGCGGAGGGTTTACTCCTGAGATACCGTAATACAAAGCTCCATCTTGAAGGCTAAATCACAACGGAAGGCTGATGTAGAATGAAACACACTTGAACCAGGGAGTGGCGTAAAAGAGCTACCCAGGACTTTTTCTGATCGCTCTTGTGAACAATGAACAAGGGGAGAAAGAAAGAAAGTGTGTGTGTGTGGGGAACAGCTCAATTCAAGTCACTGACAAATGGCATGCAAATATTGGCAGACTGTAATTAAAGCAAAAGCATGCTCAGGGGGAAACTATCCCAAATCTTTGTTTATAACAACTCCCCTTTGTTGTCATTCCATTTACAGAATCAATGCTAGAATGAATGGATGTCAAATGTTTCAGAAAAAACGAGGGCTTAATTCTTGGCTCAGGCACAGGCACAGCAAAGAGTGCTATCAACAGAGCAGCAGGCAAAAATCCATTTCTTTTGCTTCCAGAGAAAGGCTACATTCTTCCTTCTTCCCCCCCCCCCCCCCCCCAGAAAAAAAGCAAGAGAGCAAACAATTTTGTAAACAGTTGTGTTTAGGTATGTCTGATTTGGATCTTATTCTGGCTTTGTAGTCCTTTTACCTGAATTCCTGGCTGATCCCAAAAAAGGTAGCCCTAACTGCTTCTCCAAAAACCTTGTGCTTTAATTTTGTTCCAGTCAGTTCAGTGAAAATTTTAATTTGAGTGAAGCCCAGCTTGTAATAGGCTTTCGGTTTGTGCTCTACATCACCTTTTGCCTGCCCTGCACAGAACTAAGATCGCCCACGATGAACAAGTACTGAATCAGAAGGACAAAAAGCAGAAAAAAACCATTAGAGGTCAAGATTTTTCATCTGCGGTTTTTAAACTGAGCTTTGCCGGCTTCAGCTTTTGATTGAATCAATTGTATCCACGAACCAACTCTTCAACTCCTTTTCTGATAGTTTTGTAATGCCTCAATGGCAAAATCATAAATTGGTGGCAGTAATTTTAAAAAAGGGAGGGAGGATTTTCTGTAAGAATAACAAAGAAAATTTGGGAAGCGACATCATTATCATCACCACCACAGCTGTAACTCAGTGGCTTACAAACAATATCAACTGTCGTTAGCAAAACAATAAATAAATTTTTGATCTATAACGCTGCTAATATATACGGTTAAAATAACTTTTAGACATTTTCTAGAGGGCAGTTGGCATTATGGGCTTCCTAGAACCTTGGAAAAGGTTAGCTTGTTTGTTTGTTTTCCACCTGTATTATTTTTACAAATAACTCTAGGTGGTGAACATATCCAATACAGTTTCCTCTTCCTTTTCTCCCCACAACAAGCACCCTATGTTGGGCTGAGAGAGAATGACTTGCCCAAAGTTCTCCATTTGGCTATCATCTCTAAGGTGGGACTTGAACTCATGGCCTCTTGCTTTCTAGCCTGGCACCTTAACTACCAGACCAAACTGTTTATAACAATACTGTATTTAATACAATACAATGCAATAATACAAAAGTAGTTTACGATAATATTGCAAGTGTATTTATGTACTGTATCCCTCCTTGATCAGGAATGAGTAGCCACTTCTCAGGTGCATCAACAAGGGATCAGCAGAAAGATCAAGAAAATACTGTCTATAGCAGTGGTGGCGAACCTATGGCATGCATGCCATAGGTGTCACTCAGAGCCCTCCACACACCGTCGCCCCAGCTCATCTGTGGTGTTTCTCGCCATCATTTGTGGGGAGGGTGGGAACAGAAGTTTCTCCACAAATGACGAAACAGAAACTCATGAAAGAAAAAAGATCTTGCCTCTTGCAGAGCTGCCGGTGTTGTGATGCCCTGCTGGTCAGCTGGTATTCGGGTTTCTGGCGTGCATGTGCCTTGCAGTTTGGGCACTCAATCGTTAAAAGATTCTCCATCACTGGTCTATAGTATTGACCAAGCTCCCTAAACTGCACTCCATCTACAACAGACGATGCCGAACTACAGCCAGGAAAATAATGAAGGACCCCAGCCACCCCAACAACGGACTGTTCAGCATGATGCGGTCAGGAAGGTGCCTCCGCTCCCTGAAAGCCAACACAGAGAGACTAAGGAGGAGCTACTTCCCACAGGCAATACGGACCCTAAACCAAACCACAACAATCCCAGGACTATAAAGTATTCCTATAACCTCTCTCAACCACTCCCTAACTTATTCTCCCTCCCTGTCTATAACATTCTCTTGCCCTACTACCTACGGTCGTGAGTGGTCGCATACACATTTCATTGCATTTTGTACCATGTATGACTGTGTATGTGATGAATAAAACTTGATTTGATTTGATTTGACTTAAAATATATGTGGGATGCTAAAGCAATGTATCCAGTTACCAGACTTTCAATAACTCAGTCTTTATTTTCCCTTTCAAGAAAACTGTTTAAAGAAGACCACAAAAATCTTATACTATGGTTGTAAGCCGTTGCTAAAGGCCTTATACAGTAGATGGTGGCAAAGCCTTAAGGCAGGGCATTTTGTGAACTGAGCATTACAAGAAGTGGGATGCTAATAGAAACGGAGGATGGAATTTTCATTTTGGTTTTCCAGAGTTATTTGATATGTTTATCTTTTTTTAAAGCTCTGGCATAGCAATAACAATAGCACTTAGATCAGTGTTTCTGAACCTTAGCAATTTTAAGATGTTTGGACTTCAACTCCCAGAATTCCCCAGCTAGCTTTGCTGGCTGGGGAATTCTGGGAGTTGAAGTCCAAACATCTTAAAGTCACCATGGTTGAGAAACACTGACTTAGACTTACTGTATATACCACTTCACAGTGCTTTAAAGGGTTTGCAGAGTCAATATATATCATGGCCCTCATTTTACAGACTTCAGAAGGATGGAAGGCTGAGTCAACGTTGAGCCTTTCGGAATCAAAGTCCTGGAGTGAGCAATGAGTTAGCCCTGCAGTACTGCATTCTAACGACTGCACCACCACGGCATCCCAAGGATTAGCTTATAGTTCTTTGGGGGGGGGGGGGAATTCAACCACTGTGGTTGGAAACAGCTCCAAAGGGGTTGGGGTCCTTAGTTTGTCTAGCCCTATCTTTTGGAAGGGAGAATTCAGCAAGAAGCAGGTTTCTAGATGGTTCTAGAAATTAAATTAAAAAAATAATAAATACATAAATAAAATAAATTTTCACCTGATTTCTTCCTTTACATTAAAAGAGCTTGTCCAGAAAACAGAACCAAGTATATGCCGTTCATTGAAATTCCTCTTTTTAAAGCTGCTCATGAAACTGAGAAAAAAAAAAAAGCTGCAGGAAGGTTTTATACATGAGATTCCTTAAAAATAATGTGACTGCTGTAAGAACTTCACGGAGCTTGGCTTCACAAGGAGCAGAAGAGAATGTGCTTGTGAAAGATGCAAAGCACTTCTTCCAAAGACATTTCGAAGTTGGCATAACCTTAATAATTATTGCCCAAAGTGCAGCAAATTTGTTTTTGCTGCTCTTTGGAATGATATAAAGCAGGGGTAGGGAACCTATGGCTTGGGAGCCAGGTGTGGCTCTTTTGAGCATTTCATCTGGCTCGCAGAAAAAAGCTCGCCCCCACCATTCCCCTCATCAAATGGAATTTGAGGGGAATGGGAAAAAAAAGGAGACCTTTCGCGACGCTTTTAGGACAGCCTTGTGCGGCCGGAAGAGAGCTGTTTGGGGTGGTGGGGTGGTGGCAGGAGGCGGTTGAGAGGGCGGAAGCAGAAGCGCATGAGGGGGAGGGGGAGGGGAGCAAAACAAAGAAGAGGCGGCAGCCGAGGGGGCACTGTGATGCGATGGAGAGACGGTGAGTGGCTCCTTGGCGTGCCTTCACACATCCACTCACCGGGGCCTATGGGGGGGTGGGGCTTCCGCCCACGGAGGGGGCCTCAGAGACCCCTCTGCCCTCCTGAGCTGGAGCCTCGGTCCTCGGGAGAGACCCAGGCCCGTCTGAGGAGGGAAGGCGGCTGCCAAGGCAGTGGGGTTGCTTTCCTCCGCGGAAGTGGCGGTGGGGCTTGCTCTGGGGAGGACGCCGCCCTTCCCTGCCTCCCCGCCCACCTCCCTTGCAGCTCCGGCTGTGGCGAGAGAGAGAGGGGGGTGGGGGGAGGCCTCGGGCTGGGTAAAATAGGGGCTCCTTAGGTGGGTCCCCCAACTGTCAGGGGCAGTTATTATATTATATGGCTCATACTGAAATAAATTTCCAAATATTTTGCTTTCATGGCTCTCTGAGTCAAAAAGGTTCCCGACCCCTGATATAAAGTATGTGCAGCCTTGGCGAAGTCGTTAAAGAAGCTGAGGAACTATTGTTGACAGTAAGAAAGAAAAAGTGGCTCAAAGTTCATCCTACAAGGTTTTTGGATCAAAAAGAGAAAAATCAATGGAAAATTGCAGTTATACCTTTCTGCATGGAGCAAAATCAACACATTGATTTTCTTTGGTATTTGATTCTCTGAATTCAGATATGTCATACTGCATGAATGGAATAATATTCAAGGAAGTATCAACCCAAACTCACCCCCAAAAGCATAAATTGGATCAAATGAACAAATTAAACTTGAAGGATTTAAATTCTATGTATATCACTTTTTAGTTGTATTATGATTAATTGTATAAAAGAGCAAACTTCTAAATGATCACATTCTGGCCCATGCCATGCTGTCACATCCATAATATTTGGTATGAATTATATTACATTATTTCATAAGGCACGGGGAGAATAAAATTAGATAATTGCTACATCAGAGATGCCGAAGAAGGCAAAAAGATGTGGAAGAAGTCAAAAGTTCTTATGAAATATCTGATACCAGCAATGCAATGGTCAAGTTTGAAGGGTAGAAGTTCATTGTGATAATCTCAGTTATGCATGATATATATGAGTGGAAAAACTCGGTATCTGAGAAGAGAATGGGAAGTTAGAGGTAAGAACTTTTCCCCTAAGGCAAATAGGAGCTATTTTATTTGCATTAGTGAGTACATTAGAAATGAATAAAGACATTTTAAAGGAAACTAAAGATTGCAGCACTTTTATGTTAATGGCATAGGCAGCTATATATATATATATAATACTCAATTTATTAAATGTTATTCATTAAATCAGCATAACTGCAATCTTAAACATACATACTGTACCTGGAAGTAAACTTCATTGAAAACAGTGGTGCTGAATTTGGTGCAAAACCCAGGCTACCATTGATGCAGAAGTGAAATCCAGCAGGTTCCAACAGTAGTCAACCAGTAGTAAAATTTCTAAGCAGTTTGGAGAACCGGTTGTTAGAAGAAATCTCCTTTTGTTTTTTCCACTTTACAGGGTTAATCCTGTAAGGAAGGCAGGAAAAAGCCATTCTGGTGTTGTTTCTAGCCTAATCTTTATTGCCCTGCTCACAGAAACTGCCCACCCAGTCACATGACCCCCGCCCCCCCAGCCACGTCCACAGAGCTGGTAGTAAAAAAGTTTGAATTCCACCACTGCATTGATGATTATTAATTTGTGATAAAATGGAAAATAAAAAAAATATAAAGTCCTATGGGGCAGAAAGGCCTTGCAAGCATTGAAGAAAGTTTCCATGGATACTCACAGTGTACCTCATTCATATCTACTCCAGAAAAGATAAGACTTTGAGTAGAGCACTTCTTGTTTAGTCTTAAGAATAGGTAATAAGTTTGGACAGTCCATTTTTTGAGGAAGATGTTTCTTGAGGATAATTTGATATTTACAGAATATTTAAAGAATTTGACTTTTTAAGAACAAAATCCTAACAGCAGATAAAACAAACTGGATTGATTCATGCATACAAGGCTTTATGTGTTTAGCTTTTAAAGGTCTAATTTGGAATCTCTGTATATGCAATCATGTTGAACAGACTCAAGGATTATGTGTTAGAGAAGAGGGAAGAGAATGCTGAGTCATTACCAGAAAAGATATGAGTCCTTGGAAAGTAGAAAATGTGAGAAAGAAACTCAAAACAATTTCAGCTTGATTGTGGTAGGTATAAGTGGAAGTAGGTAGTGGCTTTGACAGGTTTTCAAGATTCTCTTGCAATATTCTATCACATTAAACTACACTCTTAAGATTCCTAATACCAGCTTGTAGCTCTGTCTTTACTGTAAAGTCACATTAACAGAATCTTGCAAGTTTGAAAGGACATTTCTTCTCCCTTGCCTTGTCCCCAAAAAACCAGGGAAGGTTGGCCCATGTCCCCATTGCTTCTGCAATCTAAGCTGTCTCTTTTGTCTGACTTGCCTGCAGCTCTTCCAAGATCATTCCCACATGCCATTATCCCTAGTGACTCCTATTCTCAAACCTTGCCTGCTTCATAGACTTAACATCACCATTTTTTCTGCTGGTTCCAGGTTGCAAGGTGTCACAGCATAGTCGTTCTGCTTTTGGAAGATACTCTGCAGGTATTTTTGCCTATCTGAAGTTCCTTATGAGAAAACAAAGATAGAAAAATATGTGCCAAAATAGCATATTTATTAAAGGCCTAATGCCACCTGCAATCTATACATATAATTCTTCTAAGAGAGTCTTTATAATCCATCAGGAGTGCTGATCCCTCTCAAACTCCTTGAATTTACCAAAAAGTGAAAACTCCTTGAAGAAATAAGTCTGAAAGCATTCCTTTCATCTACTATTAACTTTTGAGTTTGGGCATACTGCCTTGTGGGTAAATGATATATTTTATGATTTATAATATATCTCATGACATATTTTAAGTGAAACTTAATAAAAATATTATCTGTGGATTCAGGCGAAATACCTATCTCTGGTTATTCTACCTATGGACATTAGTACAATTCTTGATCTGCAAAACTATTGAAGAGAACCAGAAAGTCCACTTGTCTCTTGAAAAAGCACCTTTGGGACAACCATGATCTGGATGACTGAGAATCTCCATAGATATTGAAGAGATCTGCTCCCATCTAGTGGTCATCTGGAAATTTGCAAACCAGATATGGTTGCCCTAAATTTCATCCTTATTTTTTGATAGACTCACATCTCCCTTTGGAACTATTAATGGTGACTGTGATCTAATGAGTTCTTCCCTTCCCACACCTGAGTTTAAACTATGTATAGTGTTAAGTACTGTTAGTACTAACATTACCTTTATCACTTTTTCTTGAATTTGGTCATCAATATCCTGAATATTCTGTGACATTGCTGTATAGGGATTTATATGATGCCTGTATCGAACAACACTTCTGCCTCTTTATAAGTAAGTGCAATGTGCTTGATTTTAATATGTATGTAAAATATAACTTCACAATATGCAACTGATATTGCAAACCAACTTTTGGGGGGTGGCAGGGAAACATGTATGTTGTTCCTTAGCTTATTGTCATCAATTATCCATGCTCAGGCAGACTGAAATTCTACCCACATTTTCTCCTCATCAGCTTTATTCTTCTGGAGAAGATTCTATATCTAATCCCTATATTTTCTTATTTTTAGAATTTCCAAAGTCAAACAAAATACATTACTGAATACATAAACTATATAAATGTGAGAGGTGAAATGAAACTTGTTATGCTACTTTAATGCGAACTGAGCATCTCGAAGCAGGTGATTTTAAAGTGAAGGATTTATTTTTGACATACCAACATTTATATATTGCTGACATTTGTGAAAGTTTCAAGGTTGGATGGAGGTTTTTTTTGATTTTGGTTTTTTTTTTTTTTTTTTTTTTGGCTTCTTAATTGAATTGCTGTTGTTCTGAGATAGAGCAGCAAGCAGTACAATAGCCAGAGGGAGTAAGAGCATATCATCACCCATTTTCTTCTCTTTGGATCCAGATAACCAGAAAAACTGCATAGAAAGCCACTTTTATGAATATTTTTGGTATTAAAGCCTATAAAGTAAACTAGGGCCAGTAGTGAGGGGTTCATAGATAGCACTAAATCTGGGGTGAGGGAGAGACAAAATGGCTGCTCTGGAAAGTAGGAAGCGTAAGAAAGAGATCCAGAAGAGCCCTGCCTTGATTTTGTTATCCGTAAAGAGAAAGCATGGAAAATTTTAGACAGGCATTCAAGCTGCTTTTAATATTACCCTAGGGCAGATATGTCCAACCTTGGCAACTTTAAAATTTGTGGATTTCAATTCTTAGAGTTCCTCAGCTAGCATGAGGGGATTTGGAGAGGTGAAATCACCAAGTCTTAAAATTGCCAAGGTTGGATACCCCTTCCTTAGATCAATATAGTGACATTTCTGGAATCCCTGGAGTAACTGTTCCTTAACCTGACCTTCCTCAAAAGACTGACATTTGCCCATATATAAAATATGGTCCAACCTCACACAACTTAAAAGTGTTCAGCGCAGCCTTTGGCAACTAAGAGATTGTCCTCAATTATTTGTGGTTATGTTTAAAGAAGTCCTTGAAAATAATAGGATTTACTTCTGAGTAGGTAAGAACGAATCTAGTCCCATAGTAAATTCTGCAGCCATATCAAGCACAAACAGTAATTTGGCGGAGAGCCATTCTCTTGAATGCAAAACACCCAGCAGAAAATCTAAACCAGGTGCCTAGCCACACATATGTTGTACTTTGTCCTCATGCTATTTTCTTTCAAAAATATGTTGTGGTGCTTCCTTAATTGCTTGAAAACAACGAGGGAATCCAGCATTTAAAACTACAGAATTATCATTTGAGGGGTGTTGCTAGGGGAATGTGCATCTAACTTATTTAAGCTGAAAAAACAAACCATGTTTGGTGGAACATTCTATGGGCATCATGAAACCGATCGAAAATGAATAGGAAAGAAGGAATGAGAATTGCAGCTGGTGTGTCTACAGATAGAACACATCAATAAATTAATGTACATGCTGGCAGCAACATAATTACCTGCAATGGTAAAAACAACAACCCCATAGTTTTTTCCAGCATCACCTGCAGGTAGGAGGTATGCGTTTTACACTCATGTGATTGACACAACTGATGCATTGCAGTGCTGTATGTCACAGCATATACCTACCGAATACCATTTTGGAAAACTATCGCCTGATTGCTTAAGAGAAAAGTCCCAGGAAACCAGCCCTAAATCAGGAAACCAGCAGGACAGGCAATTCTACAATTTCAATAATCAATGAAATTCAGTGTTCAGAAACCTTGGAGGACAGGGAAAAGATTCATTTTTGTAGAGCAAAACCCCTCCCAGCTGTATGGGAGTGTTTTGATGGCAGTCCAAATCCAGAGATATCAGCTCTTCCCCTTCTCATAACCCATTGACCACAAGTGGATTATAGATTTACCCTGACCTTTATTCACCTGCCACTCTGCCTGCTCTTTCTATAAAGGCAGTATTGCTCAATCTCAGCAACTTTAAGATATGTAGACTACAACTCCCAGAATTCCCTAGCCAAAGTTATTGAGTCTGAGAAACTCCTCTGTGAAGGAATACCAGTCTGATTCCTGCCTTTCTTCACACACAAACAGATAGAGTTGACCTAGGGTGACCAAGCATCCTCTTTTGCCCGGACATGTCCTCTTTTTACGTCTAGTCCGGGGCGTCCAAGTGGATTTTATAAATTTATAAAACCCACCCGGACGCCCCGGACTGGACGTAAAAAGTGGAGATGTCATGTCCGGGCAAATGG
>JAEANM010014631.1:0-13925 GCA_017656035.1 Myanophis thanlyinensis
TCATGACTCGTGGACTTCAATTCCCAGAATTCCTGAGCCAGCATGGCTGGCTCAGGAATTCTGGGAGTTGAAGTCACGAGTCATGAAGGAGCCATAATTGCCCACCCCTGTCCTAGATTATTAAATTTAATTTGAACTTTTTTTTTAAATCAGGACACTTGAATTATAATTCTAATTTAAAACCTGACATACATGTTACTTGAGCTGGAAAACAGATTGTTGTATCTCCCTCTCTCCAATTAAAAAGTTTGCTATCTACCCATCCTAGTATTTTAAAAGAAAAGCTTTATTGCTAAACTATAAACTCCACATTCCCCAAGTGGAAAATTTCCCATCTTTTGCTCATCTCTCCTTTTTAAGCCACTTCTCATTCTTTTTTTCATAATTCTTCAAAGTTTCCTAATCAGTATCTCTCTGGGTGTTTTTGTATTAATGGCTTCAAATAGTATTATTCAAAAGATACGGTACAGCTGTCCCATCTGTTGTTAACACAATTATTGTGATAGGAGAAAAGCCAGAGAAGCAATGAGGCAAATTTTACAGATCTTGAGGCTGCCCTTGAACCATTCTGAAATAAGAGACAGAACGCTACTTTAACATGGCCTAAGAATTGTAGTGCTTCACTATCCTGGTTCTATTACTACCAGAAGAAATGATCAGAAGTTCCCCCCACCACCCCCTTTTATGTACTGTAGTTTGCAAGGGTGTAATCCATACAAGTAAAATATCTGCTACTGACAGAATTAAAAGGAAAAAGGAAAAGGAAAGAAAGATGACTTTATCTGATCAGCATCCCTGGCAAGAAGGTTTGATGCTCCAGAGAAAATACTCCATAAGAAATCAGAATAAGAATAACTGAACAACTGAGTAAATCTTTGTAGACAGCTTGTTTTTCCTTAGTTAGTTATTAAATTTCATTTACTTATTTATTACATTTTACACTACCAGCCCCGAGGGAGAAATGTCTTGTTCTATGAATATGATAGAGAAAAAAGTAGAAAACTATTTTATATCTCTCTATATCAGTGGTTCTTAAATTGGGGTTAACATTCATTCATGATAGGACCAGTTTAGTCAATGCTTCAGGCTAAGAAACACCTATAGCTTGTATCTTCTGCACTCAGAAGCCAGGCTATTGCCCTTGTACAAGTCAATCCTGCAAAGGAATAACTGGAGGACCGATTAACTAAGCAAACCTCACTTATGGTTTTCTTTCTATTTTTTTTTATTTTAGTTGACTCCAGCTGGTCAGAAGCAGCCCTACAACTTCATAGAAGTACCTGATCCAAAGTGTCCTTCTCAGGTAGGAGAACAGTATTTCCTACACACAGCTTTAATATTATCTCTTTTTTTCCCAGAAAAATACTTTCTCACACTGGGGTATGGCTCTCTGTTGGTAAACCACAGTGGCTGATTGCGAAGGCTATTTGATGTTTTCTATTTCAGCAGCACTTACAAGATTGGTTTCCATCTTTGCTTCAAACCAAGATTTATATCTATTACCTTCCAGATTGTGGATAATAGAAATTATTCTCTAACATATCTGATGGCCATCAAGTTCAATAAAGATGGTTAAAGAAATTTAATGCAGTCTTTAAAACCTACTTATATATATAAGTAGGTTTAGTTAGTTTGCCCAGAGTTACCCTATAGTAAAATGGGTGGCCAATACATTTTACAAATAAATAAATAACACTGTTAGAAGAATTCATTATCCATAAATTTCTGTAGGAATGAGCCCTATATGTATACCCAAAGTGATATACAGATAAGATTTTGCTTCTTCCCCCATTTCACAGTACACTATCCATTAAAAAGAATCACACTATGCCCAGAAAACATGTAGCAAAATGTGTTATAAATGTATATTTAGAGACTGTTTTTTTAAAAAGTATATCTGAATAGATTTGCATATAGTTTTAGTGCATTTTTAAATAAAAATCTAACTTAAGGCAAAAACTGAATAAAATGGACAAAACACAATCTAGAAAAAGAGAGATGCATGTCTAAATTATGAGTACCTATATTGGAGCATAATTTCCTTTTTGGAACAAAAAAATTGGTACATTGTATCCTTTGACCAACATGACTTAATAACACTGCAGTACAGTCCAAAAGCTAACAAACAGTTATAATTAATTCTAAAGGTTAAAGGAAAGCAATAATTTTCAAGAAATATACCCCTTGCTGGGGAGCAATAACAGGAGAACGGCATTATGTTTAAATATCTTGATCCCATTTTTTCCCCCAGAAAGATCTGATTGGCCACTGTGGTGATACGATGCTCTCTTGTTCTGTGGAAAAACTCCATGGCAACCCTTTTGAGCATAGCAGTTCTGGAGCTATTTTGGATTAGCAATCCTCTGCAGATAGTCCTTAATTTATGATCACAACTGAGGCAAAATTTCTGTGGCTAAGTGAGATAGTTGTTAAGTGAATTTTGGCCCATTTTATGACCTTTCTTTCCACTCTTCTTAAGTGAATCACTGCTGTTGTCAAGTTAGTAACATGGTCATAAGTGGCTTCCCCATTGACTTTGCTTATCAGAAGTTTACAAAAGGTGACTACATGACCCCATCTCACTTCAGCTGTCATAAACATGAATCAGTTGTCAAGTATCCAAATTTTGATCATGCAGCCATGGGTATGCTGCAACGATCATGAGTGTGAAAAGTGGTTATAAACCACTTTTTTCAGTACCATTGATACTTCAAACAGGAATGGTTGTAAGTTGAAGACTACCAGTAGTGATATAACAATGCCAGGTCTCTTCCGTCTTTGCACTTTCTTGTATTTTGGATCAGGCTGATGTTTTGCACTACAAAAAAATAATAAAAATCAGGCAGGGTTGGTTAATCATGACCTGAAGGTGAGAAAAGGCCAGTATCACTGGGGCTGGGGTAAAATTAGGACTGTTTGGTTATTTTAGTCATCCAGCAAATAGCTAATGAAACAGGGTGGCAATCACCACCAATTTTCCAGAAGAGGAGCAATGAATTCCAAAGTCTTAATTCAGGACAACTGAACTTTTGCCATGTCATGAAACCATGCAAGAACCCACATTTTGGTACCCAAGGTGCTAGCAGTTTCTTTAAAAAAAAAAACATTTTCTATGAAAACATAGGAAGTCAGGCAATTGCCTGCCTTGCTCAGAGTAATCTACAATAACTGGCAGGACTTTCAGGCAGGACTTTTCCAACCTCCAAAGAGATCCTGAATTCTTCCTGTACATACTTTACAATTGAGCTTTGCTTCTCTCCAGCCACTGAATAGACAGAAAAAGCATTTTCCAGACTCAGATTGGTGGGCTTTCAAATGTGTCCCCAAGGACATTTGTTCATCATCAGGCATCACTTCTTCCATGGTGTTAGTGTGCCATTGAAAATGGAACAAAGATCTTTTGAGCTCAATTGTGCTTCCCAGTTAATGTATATTTTACATTTGTTATTCAATTCAAGGAATAACAAAACTGTAGTTTGATTGTGTCTGAAAATTCATTATAGTTGCTTGTTTTAGCAAACATGTTTTCTAGGAGTAATATTCTTCTTTAAAAATAGAATAATAATGCAATAAAATATGGTAGAAACAAACTTACACAATTTTATTAGCACAATAAAATTACAAATTCGCAATCCCATATGATAAAAATTAAATGCTGAGTCAAAGTAGTAAATATGAGGCTCTAAGCTCAGTCATGGAATAAAATAGCAGTTAAACTACTAATGGTACATTAAACGGCAAAGATCTGAAATGATAAGCTAGCTTGTCAAAACACATCTTGAATTTCCCAGTGGGAAGGGTTCAACAATCACAGGGCCATCAGCATAAATCATTTTCTCTAAGAGTCCTCTCTCTGAACTTTGAAATGAAGGAAGTCCCCTGAGAAATTGTGTCCTTGTATGACTATTGTGCTTCAGCATGCACAAGAAGCACATATACAGTAGGTAGTTTTCAACTTACTACCAAATTGAATCCAACATTTCTGTTGCTAAATGAGAGTGTTGTTAAGTGAGTTTTGTCCCATTTTGCAACCTTTGTTGCCACAGTTGTTAAGTGGATCACTTCAGTTGTTAAATTAGTAACATTTTTTTCAGTGCCTTTCTAATTTTGAACAGTCACTAAACAAGTGGTTGTAAGTCAAGGACTATCTGTATGGAAGTCTAACCCATAAAGATCTTTAGAGGTCCAAACTACCACTTAGACAATGCTTGGAAATAAACCAAGTGTCACTACAAGTCACAGAAGATATTATGATAGAGTATCTGATACCAGTTAAAATCTTGCCATCACATTCTGCATTCATAGGGTGTGTCAAATTTTTCAACTTTCAATTTCCAAACATTAGGGATGCTCAAAAGTTGCAACATTCCTTGGGGATTGTAAATATATTTTGATTACTTTAATATAATTTAGATGTGCTTTGTAAATAACTACATAAATATCATAACTTTTTAACATTTTGTTTGTTGCATTAGCCATAATTCCTACTTATTCTGAGAAAGAGATGGGCAATACGTAATTTGATAAACAAATTAACAAAATATTCTTACTATAGCCCTGTGTACAAAGGCTGCTGGCAAGTCAAAGGAATCAGAAATTGCACTTTCCTAGTCTCTTTGTAAGTAATAGCAATCCCGTAGGGTAACAAGCCTCTTTCATAGCCAGATTCAAGAACAAACTCCATCTCATTCAAGAAAATTTAGTTGACAATATATCTTGCATAAAAAATTCACAAGGCTAATTTCAGTTACAATTACATTTTGATTACAATTTAGCAATCTATACGAGCTATTCTGTTTCACAGGTAAGGTGAAGAATTGAGGTTTGGGGAGATACATGTGTAGGAAAAGTATTCTCTATTATACCCATCTGAGTTTTATATGACATGGTCTGTCCTTTCATAAGTGCATCTCTTTTGTATCTGGGCTTCTCTTATCACCAGTAGCCCTGACTTTCTCAAAGATCTTGATCATCCATGGAGGAGTCAGATTGTGCATAATATACTTCTAGTACTTGGGCCCCTTTCTGTGGATTGGTCATAGAGATTTTCCATCAGTTGAAATGATTGCTCTGATGACTTCATCTCTGGTGCTAAATGATTACTTATTTTAACTGCTTTCACTATCTTATCTTTTCAGGAGTACCCATACATCTTCACATATAGGAATAGTCATTACTCACCTTTTCCTGTGGTGTCATGGACTGAAGCACAGCCTCAAGTATGGAAAACATTGGTTGCACAATATTTTATTATTACTGATTAGAGATGAAAGGAGGTTTGGCACAATATGTTTCATGCTTCATCCTTTCCTAAGGAGGAACTCTGCTTCTCCTATCTGTTCAACACATTCATCTTTCCGTGCACTGGAATACTAGAGATTGTGTATAATTCATTGTTCTGTGTCTCTTTTCAGAAAATGAACTTTGGAACCATTATGCCATGTTCTGACCGTAGCCCCTCTAACGAAGTTCCTGTTTCAGGTACATATTCTGTTTATGCAGTTTCTTTAGTCTGGAAAGTCTGGAATCTCTAAATATTTATTAAGGCAAAGATGGGAATTATATTTATGGTATCTATGAACTTGAGGAGCTCAAAGCAAAGATGTTGGGACTTTACCATCTAAACTTAGCAGAATTATAAGCAAAAATACAAGGTCTTTTGATAGACAATTTGTAAGATGGAATGTATTTGGTATACAGAGGAATGAATATTGATAGTTACTATAATAAAGAATAATTGCACTGAGAATGGGAGATTTTTTAAAAGTTTATTTCATTTATATTCCCACTGCAATCAGTAGTGCATAACATAACTCCCACTGCAATCAGTAGTGCATAACTGTATTTTAGCACCAAATATATTAGACCCTTAAATGACCTGAAAATATATAATGGCAATTTGAGTTTCATTGAAATGGACACATTGGATGTCCATCCAACAATTGGATTCTCTTTTTTCTCCATCAAATGCTAATCAAGAAAGTATGATCTTCACCACAGAACACCCATCAAGAACTTGATAAGTAACAGCAGAAATATATACATACATAAGTTTCCAGGCACAGGATAGTGCAAGCCATTTATTTTATTTCTTTTTTGCATGGTTGAGGAATGTTCAGAAAGCTGAGGGATGGAGGTTGATCCAAGGTCAAATAGATGTTCAGCTCAAAATGCTCCACCTTATCATACATTCATCATGTTGCACAGGAAGATTTCTGTGTTCTGATTTTGGAAAGAATGAACCAGGGGTCCCTGCAAAGAGATAAGCAGCTTTAACATTAGGTGACCTCTTCCAACTATTGGGGTGGGTGGGAAATCTGACTCATCGTGGGAATCCTGTACTGTATAGTCTAAGAAATATAAGATGGCTTCCTTTGATGCATTTTAGGAATCTAAGGATTTGTAGGAATTTCCCCTTCCAGTTCACTTATTCTTTACTTGTTGAGTTGCTAATTATACAAATGTGTTCCTTGCTTTATGTTACATATTGGTTTTCCAATGTATTTTTATATAGAAAAAGAGAACTGAAAAAGTAATTTGTGTAAAAATGTAGCATTTAAAGGACAGTATGGCTTCCTGTGAAAAGCTTCTAAATAATTTGATAACAACTGCTAGAAACCAAAACCATTTAATTTACTTGTTTTGTAAAAAAAAATACAACATGCAGATTGTTCCTTGAGAAATAGCTAGGAAATAATGTTGCATTAATTTCTTTGGAAGAAGAATTGGGGAGAATGGTGTTCTGGTTAGAAGGCTGAATTTCAAAGTTTAATTGAACATGACTTTTAAGTAACATTTCAAGTTCTCCAAAGAAGTATATTCCAAATCCTAAAGATGTCCTAAAACTTATATCATTCTCTTTCTTTTTTGTAGTTCATAATTTGAGGCCAGGAGACATAAAAGTTATAGGTGCCATTGGGGACTCAATAACAGTAAGTGTAGCTCGCCAAATGTATAGTAGTCTATCAGACTGAACAATATAAAAATTCTAATTTGAATTAGAATTGAATTCTAATTTGAAAAAGGAGGTACAAATGATCTTCAAGGCCAATTGAATTTTTGATGTTTCCTTTGGTATAGTCTCAATGATACTGGGTTATTAATCACCTTCAGACTAGAAATGCCATCTCTCTTGGCATTGTTTCCTATTTCCACATGGTAGCTAATATAGCATAATGGACAACATTTTTGTTTTCCAAAAATGCCAACATTTTTCTAGCAATGAAAACTAAGCATCCTGGCTGTGTAGTAAATAACTTATCTAGTATAATTTTATCCTCGTAAGTGGCAACCCTGCAAGCAATAAACAGACATATACAGGTAGTCCTCACAACCACAATTGAGCTCAAACTTTATGTTAATAAGTGAGAAATTTGTTAAATGAGTTTGCCCCATTTTACGATTTTCCTTGCCACATTTGTTCAGTGAATCGCTGCAATTTTTAAATTAGTTACACCTTTGTTCAGTGAATCTGGTTTCCCCACTGACTTTGCTTGTCAGGTTGCAAAAGGCGACCACATGATCCCAGGACATTGCAACCATCATAAATGTGAGTCAATTGTCAAGCATCCAAATGTAAGTCATGTGACCATGGGGATGCTACAATGGTCATAAGGGTGAAAACGGGCATAAGTCACTTTTTTCAGTGCCGTTGCAAATTTGAATGATCTTTGAATTAAGTGTTGTAAGTCAAGGATTGCCTGGATTTTGCTGAAAAGCCCTGAGAAGGTCAGTTTAGATGTGCTGCTTCTTTTGTATGCAATGCAGATCTAACCTGTGAAAGCTCTGTGTGCATGTCATAATGTTAAAAAAGTCTGACATGAGCCAGTCCAGATACTTATCTCTTACTTACCTGGTATGTAATCCAGACATAGCAAAGCCAGCGTGTGGGTGTTGAATATAACCCTTACTATATTTTCTATTTCACCATCTCCTCTAGGGAGCTTAGAGTAGTATGTAGGATTACTCCCAATCTAGTGCCAGAGCTTAAAGAAATGGTGAATCCACAGTAAATTGTTTAGCTTTATCATTGATGGGACTATGAATCTGGACATTATGTCAATTTTGGGCTGAATTTGATCTTTGTAGCACTAGTTCAAAACTTAAACCCACATTATGGGTTTATTCTTTAAATTCATTTACTTCACCTTGCATCCATTAATTTTAGGCTAGTAGAAACACTCATTAGTTGCTCAAAATGGGTTACGATTTTGTGTTTCTGTGCAATCAGTATTCTGGAGAGTGCAATACTATTGTATTTCTAAAAGGATTTATTTTTGATTTGTTCACTTATTTTATTTTAACTAAGAATTCTTATATTGAGTCAATTCATTTTCTGATTCATCCCATTATGAAAAGGCATAACACTTTCAGATTTCTGAAAAGCAAAAGCTAGGGATGTTTTCCTTGGATCATATTAGGTCAGCAGGGATCCCTCTAATCATTAATTCCATTGATTTCTTGCTTATCAGGCAGCAAATGGGGCTGCATCTTTGCCAAACAATGTTATTGATGTGCTGACACAATATCGAGGTCTTTCATGGAGGTGAGTACTCTAATCCAGAGGTGAAATTCAGCCGGTTCTAGTGAACCTGCTAGAGAAGTAAATTTTCTAAGTAGTTTGGAGAAACAATTGTTAGAAGAAATCTCCTTTTGTTTTTTTCCACTTTACAGGATTAATCCTGTAAGGAAGGCAGGAAAAATACATTCTTATGTTGTTTCTAGCCTAATCTTTATTGCCTGTTTACAGAAATTGCCCACCCAGTCACATGACCTCCCACCAGCCACGCCCACCAAGCCATGCCCACAGAACTGGTAGTAAAAAAAATTTGAATTCCACCACTGCTCTAACCTAAATATTTTTGATTATCCAAAATTTGCAGTCTGTTTTGTTTCCATGGGGGTTAAAAGTCAGTTTGCTACTTGCTCATATAGAACTATCAGAATTATGTTTCTAATCTGTTTTGAAATAATCTTCAAATTGTTATGATTACAATTTAGGTTAATTCCTTCAATAACAATTTAGTAGTGTTCACAATAATAGGTCAGCATTGGTCTACTGGCAAGTGCTTAAAGAAGGTTGTAAGCTAGTTCTGTTCAGAAAAGTTACTATGAGTTATAGATTGAAATTGTAAAATAGGTACTAGTTTTTAATGTGCAACTTAGCAGAACTGTTGCAAAGTTTATCCTCTATGTCCCTTAAATCCCCCCAGCTGCTATTTCTATTCATCTGAATAGGGAAGCTTTATCATTTGGGTGATTTGCCTTACTATAATCTATATACTAATAAAACTCCTGTATCTGTAACCTTTATCTGAACAAAACATTGCATCATAAGATAAAATGTTTTCAATCAAGATACCTCAAATGGGCTAACTTACAGAATGCTGGCACCCATTATTTCCAAGGGAATGAAATTTGAAATTTGGGAGTACTTCAACACTGCCACACTGCCATAGTCACATGACCATCATTTTCAATAAGCCCGGATAGCTTCTGGTTATTTGCATAATCCCTCACTCCCACCAACCCAGCAGCAGTCATGTATCTACCTGGGGAAAAGAGCAGATGGGATGGGATGGAGTTTGATGAGATGGGGAGGGGAAGGATAGGGAAGGGAAGGGAAGGGAAGATTTCTGTGCTCTTTCCCCTCTTCCCATAAGGAAATTCAACAGGGAAACCAACAAGAAGTCAGAAGTCATTCCTGTTCCTACTGCTTTTTTTCCTGGCTGTGATCATTACGTTCCCCTGTGTAGGTTAGAAAATATCTCTGAAACATGGCTTATCAAGTTTGCCATTGTAAACAAAAACAGTTAGCACATTTTATATCAGAGGAAATGTAATTTTAGACTGAATCAATATTTAGGGGACAAGTGAAAAGGAGAAGGAAAGTGGAAGAATTATTGTCCCCTTCTGCTTTCCTCTCCCATCTGCTTTCTCATGAGCGCCAATGTCTTAAGGCAGATATCAAAGATGGGAATCAAAAGTGGCAAGCTACTGGGATGAAATAAAAGAAATATGGATATATAAGCTGGAAAAATGCAGAATTATTCAAAGAGGGATGCATAATATACTGAAAAATCAAAATAATTGATGGAAAACAGTCCTGCTCAACTTCCTATTCACCTGTAGAACACTTTAAGGTTCTGATCTGGATGATGTTCAACGATGATGTTCAACCTTTCTTCATCTTGGCATAGTAGATACACAGATAAATAAAGCAATTACATAGTGTTTTTAAGAGAAACAGATATTGCTTACCTTAATGATGCTAGATTTTTCATCATGTCCTATATAGCAGGTTCAAACCTCTAGCAGCCTTCTACTGTAGCCTGACAGTCATCTTTCATTTTATTTGGATTGGGATCCTAAGTAAGGCAGCAAAAGAGAACTGAAAACTGAACAGCCTCTGGGTCTTCAGATCCTGGGACGGTGCTGGCTGAAAGCATCTGATGCTGTAGCTTTGCTGAAGCTGAATTAGTCTGGAGACAAGAACCAAGAAGTGCCTTAGATAGATTGGTGATGGGGAGTGAGTCTCAGATCCGAGTCCACCATTCAGATAAAAAGAAATTGTTAAATGTTTGAAATATTACCAGACTGATTGCAAATAAATCCTTGTTTGCTTTTTTTTTCTTCTTTCCCTTACCCCGTCCCAACTCTGCAGCATTGGTGGAAATGAAAACCTAACAACAGTCACAACGTTAGCAAGTAAGTATCTCTTTCTTAGAGGTTGGTGTATTTGCAAAACTCTTTCATAATTTAGGGAGCAGACTTGAAAAAATGTTTAGCAAGTTGTCAGATGAAACCACTTTGCATTCCAGGATCCAGGACCAGTAGGAATATAGGAAGCAGAAAGCTGCTGAACCTAATGCTGTAATTTGCTGTCGTGTTTGCATTTATCATTTCGTAGGTTCTTAGTAGGATCTGTATGATTATTCCAGAGAAACCTGCAAAAAGGTACCCTAATGACCAATGCCACTTGGGCCTCCAGGAACATGTTAGACCAGGAGCAGTCCTTTTAAAGTAATTGCAACTGGTCACCATAACACACTGTAACAGTGTCACAGGACTGAACATCTGAACAATTCTATTTTCAGCAAATGTCTGATCACAATCATTATATAATAGTGTATACTAGTTGAAATCTTCAGAATTGGTATTGCAAGACATCTTAAAGATTGAGATATATTCCTCTATGTCCATAAACTTTTTTGCACCCAAACCAGGATCAACCAAATCTGACATATATCCAGCTATAGTATATCACTAGACTAGTTTTGGTGGTGTTTGTTGTTGTTGCATCCAAGTAAAAAGTAATATATACATTTTTGTTTCTTTCCTAGACATTATTCGTGAGTTCAGTCCTTCTCTAGTGGGCTTTTCCATTGGCAAAGGAGATGAGAACAAACCTAACTCTCACTTGAACCAGGCTGTGGCAGGAGCTAACTCTGAGTAAGGACCAGGAAGGTGTTGGGAGGATCAGTTTGTGTATTTTTTTAGAGTATTATTTTAATACAAAAATCACTATTTTAATACCAACTGAATAAGCAGAGATTAAATTTTTGTTTTTATTGGAACTTTGTTTTTTATTACTTTATTTTTTTATTAAATAATGGTCCATTTTTTAAACAGTTGGGGTAGGTTAGTGAGTGTCAAGTTTACAACTCCGGAAAGAATAGTCTTAGCTACTTTACTTTTTTAAATGTTACAGTTGGCTCTAATTTAAAACTGTAATTTTTCTGCCAGGGCAAATAATTTCTTTTAAAGAACTTTTTTTAATCAACTGTACCATTCTTTCCCAGGACTTATGCTGCAAAGATATATATTTCCAGCACAGTTATTGTTCTGGGACCATTTCTTCTTACCCTGTATTTTACTCAGACTCTTGATCTGTCATCAGAACAGTTATATTAGCTAAAGCGACCTGTGCCCCTCCCAGTGACATCTACATTGGGTAGGCTTGGTGGTGTGTTCAAATGGGTCAATTTCACAAAAGCAGCATTGTGCCATCATGACACAAAGTCAGCCTCCTTTATATATTTGTCATGACAGCACATGCACATCCAAAAGTGGTATGCTGGCACTGTGCTGATTTTTTTTTAATCTAATCAGCCCCAGTTTGGACAGCAGAAGTAGTTCCACAAACCTCATGAGAGCCAAAGAATTGCCCAGAATTTCTGGGAGTCAGATGGCATATTATCTTTGCTATGGTTGGTTGCATAGTCAACTAGATGTTTTTTTCCCACCTATCTGAATCCTTAACTTCAGGAGACAATGCAGGACAGGGGGGCCTGGTGTGCTGTGGTCCATGGGATTGCAAAGATGGACACAGCTTAATGACTCAAAAACAGCAATTGAGCCCTTTCCAAGACGTGTTTCGTTTCAAAACTTAATCAATTTAGTCTTTTCAGTAGTCATTAAACATTCCTGATATACTAGCTTCAGTTCATCTTCTTCACTAGCTTCAGATATTCTTATTTCTTCTCCAACCTTCTACTGAACTTGCAACATTCCACACAGACCTGTTTTCCTTGGTAAGTAGAGTCTTTTACCATTGCTGTGTGGATGAAGAGTATGATTCATTATCATTATTTTCCTGCTCTTCCTATCCAGGGCTTGTAGTTCTCCTTGAGTTCAGTCCACTATTCTAGCTGTGTATATAATGACTGGAATTGTCCAGGGGTTAATTGCCTTGGTGGTATTTCCTTCAATGTGTTTGGGTTTTAAGATCTTTACTCTCATGGCATATACATTTCTAAACTTCCTGACTTCTGTCTGCTTGATGTTGTCAGCCTGAAGGAGGTCCAGGTATTTGTAGTGATTTTCTTCATCCAGACTCTTGATGTCATTTCCATAGGGCATCATGATTCTTTCAGTTTTCACTATTTTACTCCTGTTGATGGTGAAAGTGGTACATTCCATTGCAATAGACCATCCATATAAAAGAGATAGCTTGGGATAGCTTGGTAGATGTTTTTGATGTTCGATAGCCATGGGCTGACTTGTTCAGTATTGTTGACAGAGGAATCAGTGTAATGACAAATAGTAATGGTGATAACCAGTCTCCTTGAAAGATTTATCTTTTGATATTAACCTGCCACAGTCCATTATCATTGACCAGCAACTATATCTTTCATTGTGCCATTGATCTTTCAAACTCAAGTGTAATTAGCTATTTTAATAATTGCATTTCCTGTTGTCTAGTGCCATTTTAGAAGAGGATTTGATTAAACAGAAGGTGCTTGCTGGTTCTGAGAGGAAACATAGATTTCCCACTTTAGGAACTGAGCCATAGTGAGACTTGAAGTTTGTCATTTCGTTTTACCTTACTTCATTTCCAGAAAAGGTTATTAGAAACTATCAGGATGTAGATCTATTGTTAATATGCCTTCCTTTATGCTATTTAAGCTGTTGTTAGAGATATCAAAGTGACTAATCCTTTAGAATAGCTCTAAACCAAGATTTTCCAGCTGAAAGCTAGTGGGAAGCTCAGACTTAAATTCAGATGGAAATAAATATTAATTCCAAACCATGGTTTGTTTAAAAGAGGTTTTTAATCTCTAGTGAAACACAAATGAGGATGTCAAAGCAGAAGGGCATTGGAATCTATAGTCTGTCATATTTTCTCACAAGACAACCCCCCCCCCCATAATTTCCTCTTACAATTGGACCACAACATGATGTGGTGAAAGGAAAGCATCAGCCTCCTTATGGGTACACCACACAACATCTAAACATAGGACATAAGAAGGAGGTGGGAATGTTTAGAACATGCGCATTATGCATCTGAAAATTAATTCAAATTTAATCTGTTGCCAAAGTTTATACAATTAATATATTGATATATTACTCCCCACGGAGAGGGCTCGCAACTTGGGTGTCCTCCTGGATGTACGGCTGTCATTGGAAGAACATATTGCAGCCGT
>JAEANM010014632.1:0-13925 GCA_017656035.1 Myanophis thanlyinensis
CTTTCTTTTTTTCTTTCTTCTAATCTGTAGGTACTGGGAGTGAAATAAAAAGGGCTGAAAAGGTAAGAATTTTGTTTTCCTTCAATTCAGAATTTGCTTCTGTTGCAAATGACAAAATGCAATTAATGCCATCTTTTAGTTTGTCTTGTTTCCAATTCACAAGAAAAATGTATCTGTCGGAAAGTTACTAAAATGCATGAATTGCTTTTTATGGAAGTGAACTGCTGATTAGATGAGCATCCTAAATTCTCCCAACTGCAAATCACCATAATACATTGTTAACCTGCCAATTAACCTCTTGATATATTTATTTAGGTTCCTTTATCAACAATAATTTCTCTGTATACGAAAATTAATATTAGCAAGAACAACAAATATAAAGATCCTGAACAACAGGTTTAGGTTCTTCCCTGCAGGAGGAATTTAACGTTGATCTTTTACACAATAAATGAACACCTGGTCTACAAGTGTAGCTATGATACCACCTCACATGGAAAGCCACAGAAAAAAATGTAGCTAAAAATGAGACATGTAGAACGTTCTCTTTCAGAAGCAGCTGACTGGACATACCCAACACATAAAAAGTAAGATACATCAATTTACCAGTTAGGAGTCCAGGATTCAAGATAAAAAAAAATAAGAAAACATTTTGCAGTTTCTAGTCATATGGACAATGTTACTATTGTGTGAATATATTTCTGCAAACTAGAAGTCTCTTGATAGACTTACTAAATGACCACGCATAAAACCTCTGAAGTTCACAATACCCAGAATTTGTTGAGAGCTCAGCTTACTTTTTGATGAATTGAAAAGATCTCCTCCAGAGGAGCTGAATGCTCCTTTAATCAACCTTATTGGCTCCACAATACATTGTTCTGAAGAATTATCTTTGGATGAAAAGGGAATAAACAGCTGGAATATTCAAAGTGGATAATTGACTCTCCTGAGCAGAAAGAGTACAGTAAGTATTTTTTTTTCTTGTTTCATCTGGGCCTTGCTTGGGCAACATCTACCTGAACTCAAAGGTACTTCTAGATCATAGTTGTCCAACTGCATTTAGTGAAGAGGAATTGTCTTGGACCAAATATAAAAGATTTAATAGAGTTGTTTATAAATAATGAACTTCCTTTACTTTTAAATATATATTTTAATTATCTTACGGGGCCTCATTACTAACTGTCCAAAGTCACATGTGGCCTGAGGGTTGGACATACCTATTCTAGATTCTTAGGTATTCTTCAGTCCTGCTGAAATCTATATATATATATTCTTTCATTTTGTGTATATTTGCTGAACAGATAAGTTTTTCTGATTTACTTCACACTTTGGACCAATCTGTTTCCTTGACAAAAACAATATGGTTCAGTCCTACCTCAGTACATCCCATCCATTTTCTACATCATTCTCTATTTATTTTACTCCAGCTGTTTGGTCATCTAGGGAAGCCTTCTCAGCCTCAAAAAAAAAAAAAAAAGCTTTGTGACATTGTCTCAGATAAAGAATACCAGCTTTCAATTTTTGCCCGCAAGTATTTCCACAATTGGCTCAGCTCAGCAAAGTGGCCTCTGGTCTTCATTTCAAATTTATGAGGGCAAAATCTTACCACTTTCAATCATATTTCTCCTCCCCACCTCCTCTGCTGGGCTGCCAGATTAATTTAATGTAGGTCAAACTGATAAAATCATAGATCAAGAGGTCAGAGCAAAAAAAAAAAAAAAGCAAATCAATAGCTTGCAAATTCCAGTGTGGCTTTTCAAATATGTCCTTATGTTGTGTTGGCTTTCTTCCACTCTCTTAGCTAGTAATCAAAAGTATATACATATATTTTCTTTAGTAAGAAATAATCCAGTAGGATCTGGAAATCCCTTAAGACCTAGTTATGTCACCTGGCCTGGAGGGGTCCCAGGGAATCAGGAACATATTTAGATAGCTGCAATACCAAGGTGGAAAAAGTCATACTCTCTTTGTCTGGGGTTTGGGTATTTTGTTGTTAATGGTATTTAATTTTCAATACCAATTTTTACAATGGTTGTTTTATATGTGTCTTGTTTTCCACCTGATTCTTGTACCCTGTCCAAAATCACTTTTGCTGAGATGGATGGCCACATAAATGTGATTAATAAATAAATTAGATTACCCCTTAGACCAATCTGACAACTTTGCTGTTGCTGTCCTTATTAATGCTTTGATCTGATTAGCACTATTATAATTTGCTGCCAAGGTTTATAGTTTTAAGAGAACTTTGAGAGAGAAGTTTTGGATTTATCACTCAACAGGGAGATACCACTTCCATATTCATGATGCATGTTCATTGCCAAGATTCCCAAGCATGAATCTCATCCCAGCATTTGTTTTTGCATTTGAACTGAAAAATATTTTGGCTTCCCGGGTGATTTTTTTCCTGACCGCAGAGTCACAATTTTTTTTTCCTCTGGGAGTAAAAAATGGTCGATTTTTAAAAACAGCAAAGAACACCATATTCAAGCATGAAATGCCACCCAGAATCTTATTCCAGCATTTGTTTTTGCATTTGGACTGAAAAATATTTTGGCTTCTCGGGTGATTTTTTTCCTGACCGGTCAGGAAGAAAATCACCTGGGAAGCCAAAAATCCTTAAGAGAAATAGCACTTAGATATATACTGCCCCACAGCACTCTCTGAGTAGTTTACAATGTCAGCATATTGCCCCCAATAGTCTTGGTTCTCATTTTACCCACCTTGGAATAATGGAAGGCTGAGTCAACCTCCAGGTTGTGGATTGAACTCCAGGTTGTGGGCAGAGTTTGTCTGAAATTCTGCATTCTAACCACTGTTCCCCTCTGGGCTCCTAATCAATCCTATACCATATCTTATTTCTGTAAATACACTTCATAGTTCTCTATAGATGTATTATGATTCTAAATGCATTTCTCTTTTGGTCCAGGCTTTTTCACTGGTTCACTTTCTTATTGCCTCTTCCTCCCACTGCTCTAAACCTTTTGTCACAATATCCCTTTTTTTAAAAGAGTCACAATTTAAGCTGGCAGTTTCTCTCTCACTTTTCTGACTAACCTGCTACTTTTCCCCAGACTGTGGGTGGAAGGACATCATTTGATGATCAGCTTCCAAGCAGTTGATAGACAACAAGAGGTGGCTGAGGCGTTGAGCTGCAAAGAAAAAGCATGTTTGTCTACTAGAGTTCACATCAGAAGGTGAGAACGCAGGCTAAGAAAGAAGTTTTGCTTTACGCTGAATACTGGGATTTGTTTCTCATTAATGGGAGATGGAAATTGTAAAAGCAAAGCAGGGTTTTGTTTTTCACTTGTCTGTCTCAAAAGACTTCTACTTCTGTGGGGTAGAGTTGGTGGGACAAGAATCTTTTCAAGCCAGTTTCCAACTCCTGTTCACTCCCTGAACTACTTCCCTGCAGTTTTCGTGACAATCTTTCAGAAGTGGTTTGTATTGTCTTCTTCCTAAAGCTGAGAGAAAGGAACTGGCCCAAAGTCCCAAGGCCCACCCAATATGAGGCTAGAACTCATGGCCTCCCAGTTTCTAGGATGGTAATCACTAGACGAAACTTCGCCTTCTTGTATGTACACACATACAGGATACCATTATCAAATGCAGATGCCTTCAAACCTCCCTCAGGGCTAATCAGTTCAATCCTGGAGTTACAAATGAAGCTGAAACACTAATTATTTCGCAGATAGATATCTCACAGATGTATGATACCCCCAGTCTTATTCTTGCAAGCTCCAGAGGAACCCCTCCCCCAAGTTTGCATAGCTAAAAGTCAGGGGGATACTGCAGATTTTCAGGGTGGTTTCTATTAGTTTTCCACATGAGGAAGAGGCAAAATGGGTGCATTGAGCCATAGTTAAATTGTACTGAAAAGCAAAGTCTTATAGGAACAGCAATTCCTAGCCCAGCAGATAGAGGCTATGAACTGTTTCCTTCCAGACTTCACCTAGGTGGATGTTCAGACATGCAAGCAGAGTGTTAACTCTTAGCGGCTCCTTGGATTAAAATATAGGAAGAACAATTGCAGGTATGTCTAGTTTAATGAAACGAAGGACTAGGGGTGACAGGTTAGCAGTGTTTTAATATCTAAAGGGCTGCCACAAAAAAGAGGGGAGGTCAACCTATTCTCCAAAGACAGGACAAGAAACAATAGATGGAAACTAATCAAGGAGAGAACCAACCTAAGATCAAAGGAGAAATTTCCTGACAGTTAGAATAATTAATCAATGAAATGACTTGCTTCCAGAAGTTGTAGGTGTTCCAACAAAGGTTTTTAAGAAGAGATTGGACCATCATTTGTCTGAAATGCTTGAGCAGGAGGTTGGACTAGAACTAGGTCCCTTCCAACTCTGTTGTTCTCACCAGAGTCTTTCAGAAATGGATTGAATTGCCGTCTTCCAGGAAAGAGTGAGTGGCCCAAAGTCATTCAGTTGGCTTCATGCTTAAGGTAGGACTAGAAGTCATAGTCTCCTGGTTTCCAGCCCGATGCCCTAACTATCACACACACACACACAAACACACACACACAAAACTATACTCATAGCTAAAGAGATACCATCTTATTTCTGTAAATACGTTTCATAGCTCTCTATAAATGTATTATTATTCTGAATGCATTTCTCTTTTGGTTCAGGCTTTTTCACTGGTTTCACTTTCTCATCACCTCTTCCTCCCACTACTCTATTCCTTTTGCCACAATCTCTTTTTTTTTTTTTTTTTTTTTTTGTACTTTAAAACCAGAGTCACAATTTAAACTGACAGGTTCTATCTCACTTTCCTGGCCCCTTTCCTTAGACTGTGGGAGGAAGGATATCACTTTACCATCGGGCTGGCAACAGCTGATAGACAAAAAAGGGTGGCTGAGAGGTTGAACTGCGAAGAGACCCACATTTGTTTACCCCAGAGTTCACTCCAGAAGGTGAGAATGCAGAACAAGGAAAGAAGTTTTGCTTTTCTCTGAATATTGGGATTTGGCTTTTTAACTAATGCGAGGCGTAAACTGTAAAAGCAGACCAGTTTATTTATTCTTTGTATTTGTCTGTCTCAACACCTCTGCTCCTAACTTTGAGATACAGCATTGATTTGGTGCCTTTTCGATTCCTAGCAACCGCTTGCCATTTTCCATATATTTCAAAGCATGGTGCATAGAAGAGAGTAAGGTCTGTTTTGTCTCTTTATTGAATTCCAGAGTGTTGAGAATCATCTGACGCATTTAAGTTATAGGAAGGTAGATTCCTATTTTATACATACGTACGTACATACGTACGTACGTATGTATGTATATAACATATTACTTCCTAACAATAATAGAAGTTCAATGGTGGATCTAGTTACCCAGAAGTATCATGAGTTTCCTTCTTTGAATGTCTTCCTACTGAGGCGGTCAGCCAACTGTATGTGATATTTTCATTTGGAAACTTATGCTGAGCATCTGATAGCTTAAATAACCACTTTCAACTCAGGAAGTTGATTCTAAATTTATTTCTAAGCTTGCCTGTGGAACCTTCTCTATGCTGTAAACAGATGTCTTGGAAAAGAAGAAAACTTTGCAGTTTTCCTTTTATTGGTTTAAATTAAAAAAGAAATAGAATTATAGGTGAGATCTGATAGCTCAAACTTGGGGATCCCTATGCACATCAATGTCAGTAAAGCTTCTAGTATCACATAGCCCAACATAATGCATTTATTTCTGTGTTTAGAGTAATTTATTACTAGCATAAAATTGTCCCATTTGCCAGACAGTACAGAAAAAAAAAAATCTTGATCTCAAGAAACTGCCATGAGGGTAAGATAGGAAAGACACTATTCTGTTATGGTAGATTATTGCTCTTGCTGAACTAATTATCCCCAGTGGGACAGTAAGGCAGCTCAAGCATTCTACACTGGATCTCACTATTAGCTTTCCTTTTGACAAGTTGATCCTTATGGATCATTAGCTTACACCTGACTCACTGGCAGTGCCGTATATCTAGTTTTTTTGCTTTTGTTTTTTGAATACAGAAAAGAGAAACAGTGCACTGCTGAAGTTGAACACAGACTAGATGCAATAAGGGTGCTCTGTAAGAGATTGCTATTTTATTTGCAAATGTATTATAAGATTCATAAGTCAATTATGAATGCCCTGGCTTCTTCGGTTCATCTTGTATAAAATTGCATTATCCTATAACCTGTTCTACAGTTCAGGTAAAGCAGATATTTTCTGAGGAAAAAAAAAGGTGTTTTAATAGATCGGCAACATTTAAATGCAGTATTTATTATAGCAATAGCACTTAAGACTTGTATTCCCTTCCATACTGCTTTACAGAATTATCTGAGTGGTTTACAAACCTTAGCATATTGTCCCCAACAATCTGGGTCCTCATTTTATGACCTCAGAAGGATGGAAGGCTGAATCCACCTTGAGCCATTCAGGAATGAACTCAATACTGCATTCTAAACATTGTGCCACCATGGTTCCTTTATTATACCCACATATTTTTTTCCCTAAAGTGTATTTATTAGATGAGAATGTACATATATATGTGTGTATGTATAATATAGTGGAAGGAAAAAGAAGAGGTTGACCAGTAGCAAGGAACATAAATTCAGTTATTCTGGTGCACCACTGGAAGATCTGAAGAACTAGTAGAAAGAGAGATTGTCCTGGAGAAAATCTATAAACATATTTGTTGAAAGTTGCTCACATATGATCGATCAGTAATATGTACATACCATACCATGTTGCATTATCTATCTATCATCCATCCATCTTCATCTTTGTTAGAACAATTGCTACAATTGCTGTATAATTGCTATTTAGATATAACAAACAACTTTAAATTGAATTACAGTGAGCCCAAGCCAGATCCTTACAATAAAAACAAAACAAAATCATATCTTGTTTGCTAGAATCGCTGCTTACACTCATCATTGATCGCTAGTGGAAAATGTGTGTGTGTGGGTGTGTGTGTATGAAACAATGGATGGAATTATGGTGCTAATCAACATTGATTAATTAGACTGAGGAGCCAATACAGCAGCCTATTGAGACATTATTTAAAATGAAAGCTAACTTCTGTGACAAAATGTGATGTCAAAACAGCACAGGTCTTCTAAAAAAAAATAAACATTAGTTTTGGAAGTAATCATTGAGTTGTCATTCAATGAATGAATGGATGAAGCAAGCCCAATTCATGTTAATTTCCCAATTTTTTAGCTAGAGTTAAACTGGCTGTATATTAGCTACATTTACTTTTTGCATGTCACTATTAGGAACACCTAGGTCGATATATATCTAATTTGTTTGACTGTCCCTATTAGTAATCCAGCTTTAGGCATTTTGTATCTGAAAATAAATCAGACATAGGAATGAAGAGAAAAAAAGGAAGGGGAAAGGGAAATGGCAGACGACTGAAACTGAACTGTAGGACTAGAACATTCAGTAACATTTTCTTATATACAATATTTCAGTAATGCATTTCTTAAATAGAATTTCTCTCTCTTTTGAACTACTTCTTTTTGAATACAACAAGGATTTTTCTCTCAGTGTAAATAGAGACCTCGTGAGACTAAACACAAGACAAAAATGATGGCAGTAAAAATGTATGAACCAACCAAGTGTTGTTTCAAAGTTGTAGACTGGTGAATTTATCTCAATGTTGGATTTGATGAATCAATTCAAAGACTAAAAAGATTAAATATGAAGTTGCATTTGAAAAAAAAATGGATTCAATGTTTCTTTAATATTTAAAGTTATCAAGTGATTTGAATGTTTGATTTGATAAATTTGATAAATTTTGTCTGTGTACAAAAATATTTTTTTAAACTGATTCGGAAGCATCTGATTATATTTGAACTACAGCTTTAACCCTGCTGTTCAGTTTCTTTTAATATAATACAATATGTGCAATGCAGCCCATTTTGGCAAATTTTACACATTTATTCTTAAGGAAAAACTCCATGAAATCTTTTAAGTTACTGCACAATTATATTTTAGAAGTACCTAAACTGTACATGCATAACCGCAGATATAAAGATAGAGATGATGATATATAGCGATAGACAGACAGACAGACAGGTGATAAATAGATGATAGCAATAGCACTTAGACTTATATACCACTTCATGGTGCTTTTACCTCCCTAAGCAGTTTACAGAGTCAGCATATTGCCCCCACAGTCTGGGTCCTCATTTTATCAATCTCAGAAGGATGAAAGGCTGAGTCAACCTTGAGCCTGGTGAGATTTGAACTGCCAAATTGCAGGCAACCAGAAGCAGCAGAAGTAGCCTGCAGTAGTGCATTCTAAGCACTGCACCAATGCAGCTCTTTGATAGATAGAAGTTGACACTGAAAATTGATGAAGGAAATCTGGAAGTATATAATTCATCCATAGGAAATGACCAAGCTGAGCCTGAGAGAGGAGTCAAACATACCATCAGTCATGAGTCCCTTCACATCCACAAGATAACTAAGTCTATCCCACCTTGAATTCTTTCTACTCTTATCTACCACCAATTTCCTTTGGCTGTTAGTAGTTCAGATTCTTGTAGAGCTTGCAGTAAACCTTTATACCCATTTGAACTGCCTGGATTTCCTGATTACCCTGGCACTTGACATCATCTGATTCAATACTCTCAGTGTACTGAACATGAAATTGAAGGCAAATTATATGTTTCTGGTCAGATTGTTTTGCCTTATTTCTTTAATGTGATCTCCATCCATTCAATCACTTTGCTCTGATTCTGTTTTGGCGTCTTGTTGAATATCAGTGGGAATTTGTGCCTCCATGGCTAAAAAAAAAAGTGAATTTATCATTTCTGGTTACTCCTTCTGTCCTCCAAAATGGGGATCAGACGTTCCTCATTCCTGAAACCCACATAAGCAAGCCACATTCTCTTTGAAACTTATTTCTGAGCCAACATAGATGGAACTGCAATGATTTATGGTGGTCTGACTGAGTTAGCACAAGTCGTCCAAGATAAGTCAAGCAAAAAAGTAATAATCATAAAACTTCATTAGGTTCTCCTGGAATGGAAGCAGTGGCTTCTTTGCACTGGGAACTGAAGGACTAATCACACATTCTGTTGTCCCTGCAGGCTTTCCTCATGTGAGCCTCTCTGTCCTTATCAGAGTTTATGCAGCTGGCTCAGTCACTTGGAGAATTCTCCCACCTCCATTAATTATTTGTTATATGACACCCTGATGCTGTATGTAGAAAATAAAACTGTGGCAAAAATCGGTGCTCCAATTTCCCAGTGGCTTACCTTCTCTGTAAAACAAAAAAACAAAAACGAACAAACAAAATGAAAACACACCTTTCAGTGCCTCTACCTCATTCCATAGAGTTTGTTACGGCGTGTTTCTGAGTCGATTTTATGTCTGTGAGACAGCATGAGGTACTGTTGATATTGCAATTTTAATCTCACGTATTTTCTCATCCTTCTCCAGTTTTTCTGGCTGCTCTTCTTTTCTGATAATGAGCTATTCCATCGTATTTTCCCTTGGGATTGATCTGAAGCCTAGACGATCAGGGAGGAGGCTGAATGGTAGAATGAAAGGCACCTGGACAACTCATATTTGAGATACTGTATTTTTTGGCATATAAGACACACATAAGTATAAGACACACCTAGATTTAGTAGAGGGAGCCTTCCCAATTTTGGTCTTGTGTGCCCCATTTTTGGCCCTTTTTGGCCCTTTTTGAGGCTTTTTAAACCCCTGTTTGAGGCTTTTTTCAGGCCATTTTTAGGCTTTTTTTTTCAGGCTTTTTTTGAGGCTTTTTTGGCCCATTCTTTTTTCAAAAAAGCCCCCAAAATAGGCTGAAAAACCCTCAAAAATGGGCTTAAAAAGCCTCAAAAACAGGCTGAGAAAAGCCTCAAAAATAGGCTGGAAAAACTCCCAAAAATGGGGTGTGTGGAGCCCAAAAAGATGGCTGGCAGATGGGCGGGGCTTCAACAACATTCACTGTATTAGATGTACAAACATGTTCACCCACATTTTTTTGGGGGGGAATGTATCTTATATGCCAAAAAGTACAGTGTATGTTCATCTAATATAAACATTCCTGACCTAGAAAACATTCCCTTCTACTATTTTAATCTCATAAACCTAAATCTGTTGAAGAGACATTTTGGAATCCTTCATAGCATTTTTTTCCCCCCAACCTTATACGACTATTCACAAAATATAAGAGCTTTAGTGCCCATGGAGGATACAGGAAACCCAACTTCTTATTCCAATTTAGTCACAAAGCCCAATGCATGTTTTTTTTTTTCCCCATCACATTTTCATTCCTTTTGCTATTTAATTGTTATAGAATCGAGAAGATGGACTCTTTGTATCACTCTCAAGATCCCCAGAGGAGGGAAGGAAATAGGATTTAAGCATTATGCAAAAAATCATTACTCCACAATGCTTCTTGAGGGATTACTTTCTGTTGATAATTTTCTTTGGCAAAGATGGAATGAGCCTAACATCCAATTCAGATTTAGGATCCTGGTTGGTAATTTGTCCTTTAGAAGCTCAAGTAATGAAACAGTACAGAATGAAATACGATTCAAGCTCAGTTTACAAAAAATAAGTAAATAAATAATAAAACCCTCCTCCCCCTATCTTTCTCTGCCATTTAATTGCAAGGAAGTTTTCAACTGAAAGGGGTAATTTAAACAATAAGAAGCTTAAACATAAATACCACTTTTGTTCTTGAAACACCTTAATTATTTCCATAAACAATTAAAGGCAGCTAGTCATTTATCAGGTATTAAGGCAGAATGCATTTGTGCTTCGAAGTGTGACAAAAGACAAACAATGACAAACATCAATCATTATATTTAATCATTCAACTGTTGTTCTATTAAGCTGGCTCCAAGTACAAAGTAAAGTATCAAGAGCTCCTAATGACTCAGTCTTTAATATTCTAACCCTGTTTCTTAAACCATGGTAATGCCAGATTAGGTGTTAGAGGGGAAAGTCTCCTCTTCATTTTGATTCTTGCTTTCTTGGCAGTAAAATAAAACTGATTTGTAACTGTCTTATTTTGGCATTCTTTGGCTTCCCAGTCTGAGCTTTATCTTCAGAACTACACATCAACCTAAAGTCCATTTTCCTTAGCTCCAAACAGCTTTCACCACCCTTCTGTGTTAAAACTGAGCCCAATTAGCTTAAGGTACATGTTCAAAAGTGATAAAAAGGAAAACTCAAAGGGAGAGGGAAGGAAGGAAGGAAGGAAGGAAGGAAGGATCCCATTCTATTGAGAAATTTTGCTCACTTCTGACAGCTAGAAATCCCCTAAAAGTTGACTGTCATCTATTAAAATTTCATTCACCCTGATCTAGTCTGATATCTATTTCCAAGATTGGCAATAAGATAATGGCCCTTCCTGGTCATTTTCTAGCAGATGATACTTCTATTGATCATATTATATGGCTGCCCATCTTTAATTCTATGACTCTGGATGACATACAATTAAATAAAACTACAGTTACTTATAAATGCATTAACATAGTAAATGTATTAATAAACACACAGAATATTATACAATAAAATAAAAATTGAAAAACCAGATGAAGAGAATAATGGAGCTATCTAAGTATATCACTAATAACAGAGCTATCTAAGTATATCTCTGGTTCTCTGTGATTCCCAAGCCCAATGACATACCCAGGCCCTGAGGGACTTCCAGAAATATAGCAGGTAGAACCTCATTTTTCTTTGGAGGGGGGCATATTCTGTAAGGCATATCAGATGTGAAGAATGGGAACCACTCATTCATTGCTTTATGCCTATACACAAGGATCTACCAACCATTGTTCAGCATTAACAGAATTCAAAGGGGAGGGGCGGCTGGACTTGTGGAAAATAATGATTCCAGGCTAATTCCTGTCTTGACTCTTCTTCTCCTATAGATGAACATCATAGAAATATATACATACTGTAGATTACATAGATTAAATGCTATGCATTTTTATTGTGGAGGGCATGTAGTAACACTTCACAGATTTCTGCCATTTCCCCTTTTTAGAAATCACTTGGCTAATGTTGTATATTATAACAGCTTGTACAACATATATATGTGCGCGTAAAAAGGGAGCTAAACTTCCTCCTTTGCAAAAAAAAAATGGATTGTTTAAATTATTGTTTTCCCTCTCGATATCAAAGTCAGCTTTGGGAAACATCAACTCTTAGTGAGGAAAAGAAAGCAAGTGAAAGAGTGCTGAAATCTGGGTGATTGACATTCTCTATAAAAACAAAACTTGACGGTGTCAGGCTTTTCAGGCTGAAGACAGAGATTTGAGAATCCCTCAGAGAGCTCAGGGAAAATATATTATCTGATCTGTTTTTCAGTCAAATCTGATGACAAACAGTCTTTGCTGGGCCACTTGCACTGTAGATACTCCCCAGTAATTGCATCATGGAGTCATAAATGAATATCAACCAACTTAATTCTGACTTCAGGTGGGTCGTTTGCTGTGTGTTCAGCATCCCTGACAACTCAAGTATATTCAGAAAAATGAAAACCTGTGCCATCTCTCTGTTATTTACATTATGGTACATGACAGGGTATTCTCTAAAGGAAAGCTTTTTGATAAAAGTCAGACGGCTGTAAAGAAAAATACCAAATTCATTGGTGGATGTGACCTATATTCCCACATTGGAGAAATGTGTGGGGAATATGCTGGACTATTGATTAAAATTCTTTTTAAAAAAGAAACATCTACACAAGGCCACTGAGTGAATCATCCATCACCATGGGGGTGAAGTATCATTAGTGCGCTGAGGATACCCAATTATATATTTCTACCTCTGGCAATTTAAGTGATGCTATGAATATCTTATCCTGGAACCTGGAAACTGTGAGGATCTGAACGGCGAACAAAAACAAACAAACAGGATACAGCTGAATGCTGGCAAGACTGAGTGGCTTTGGATTGGAGGGATCCAGAGTTGCATAATCCCAAATAGATGCCATGTACAGTGTGGAGGGTCCTCCTAGATGAGGGGTGTCAAACTCTTTCATTGTGGGCCGCATCAGGATTGTGTTTGACCTCAGGGGGCTGGGGTGGGTGTGGCCAAGGGGGGCTTGGCCAGCTTGACATCATTCTTGTCAGGGGTGGCTATGGTGGCCCGAGTGCTCTGTCAGCAGAAATGGACTCCCAAGCCCTGTTTTCAGCTGGGACGGCCTCTTGCAACCCTCTGCCAGTGAAAACTGAGGTTGTGAGGGCCTCATGTGGCCCTCCTGAGCTCCATTTTCACTGGCAGAGGGTTGCAGGAGACCATACCAACCAAAAATGGAGCTCAGGAGCCCATTTTCCCTGATAGAGGCACCACGGGCTGATACTTCACTTTTTCTAGGGTGGCCCCACGGGCCGGATCTAAGCAACCCATAGGGCAGGTCTGGCCCCCGGGCCTTGAATTTAACATCCCTGTCCTAGACTCACAATTCCTGACAAAGAACAGGTGACAGTCACAACTAGGAAGGCCTTTGTGCGGCTTTGTCTTATGCTCCAGTTTTAGGTGTTTCTGGATCAGCAGGCCCTGCTTATAGTCACTTATCTCGGATCATCTCCAGATTGGATTACTGCAATGCACTCTACAAAGGGCCATGCTTGAAGAACACCCTGAAGCTTCAGTTGGTACAAAATGCAGCAATGGGTGCAGTTGTACATGCTCCTAGAACAGCACATATTACATTTGTACTGCACAACTGGGAGACTTGCTTAAAAGGCTTTGTTGGCGGGATAGACATTTTTATTCTCCTCTTTTATGGATTGTATCTTTTATGGTATTTATCAACATGGATTTTTATAGTTTATATTGTTGTTTTTATTGTTGTGTTTTATCTGATTGTTGTGAGCTGCCCAGAATCACTTTTGGTGAGAAGAGTGGATATATAAATTTGATTAACATAGTAGGTAGGTAGGTAGGTAGGTAGGGAGATAGATGGATA
>JAEANM010014633.1:0-13924 GCA_017656035.1 Myanophis thanlyinensis
ACAACACCAGGATGTTTCTTTCCTGCCTTCCTTACAGGATTAACCCTGCAAAGTGGGAAAAAAACAAAAGGAGATTTTGTGTAACAACCGGTTCTCCGAACTGCTTAGAAAAATTACTACTGGTTCTAGGGAACTGGCTAGAACTGGCTAAATTTCATCTCTGGGATCCTAGGATTCCAGGACACATGGCAACTGTCTTAAAGGCGGAGGAGGAGGAGGAGGAGGAGGAGGACTAGTTTAAAATCTAATACCTTTGGCTTTATTTGAGAGACAGACTAAAACAGCCTTTTGGTATGGAATGTTCGTATATTGCTGCTCACTCTCCATTATTGTATTTTTATTGTTGGGCATACAAATGAATGTGTGTAGAATTTTCTGTTTTAGGTACGGAAATAACTATAAAACCAGAAAGTTTTGCATTCTGATTTAATGTAAGGCAATATATATTTTCCACTTTGGGCAGGAAGATATTTCTACCAGCCCCCAAACCCTGAAGTTTCAAATGTATAGTTTCTGAAACACTATTATGTTTGCCAGAGTTCATCATAGCATGAATATGCCTGCTGTGCACTGCACTGCCTGAAAAATCTGCAGCAGGAAAAATCTACCAGTTGTTTCTAAGCTAGAGCCTTGAGATGATTCAGTGTTTTTCTTCCTAAGTATCATACAATCTTGCCTGTTTCTGATTGCAGAATTTTATTTTCGTGGTTTGTCTTAGATATACCTGATGGAGGGTCCCTTTAAAATTGCTGCCAAATATTAATTTTCAGTGAGACGGAAGGGAAAAAAAAGTTATGAAATTTATGGAAGTAATCCCATTCAGCCTATTTAATTAATTACGTTTCATTTGGATTAGATTTAAAGATGAATTAAACTTAGCTGCCTGTAAGTTATTTAATGACCTTTTGGGTTACACTCTAGTACAGTTCTTGGTCTAAAAAAGGGAATTCTCCATTCTGCTAGAGACAGCGACAAGCCAGTAGAAGCAATAGTCCAATGGAATGAGGTACCGTATTTAATAGGAGAGCAAAATAGCAAAGTCTTTTCAGAGGGTTCAGTTTTTGTCCCTTATATGCCCAGGTAGAACTGAGAAATATTCTTTGTCTATAAACCCAGAAAGCTACTGCTGCTACTCCCAGCCGGTGCAAAAATCACTGACCTTAATACTTTATTTCTCTGATAATGTCTTTCAGGCCAGAACTTCTTACAGAAGGAATGAAAGAAATGACCTCAGATAGCTCAGGAGCAATAGGTAAGGATGTGTGGATTCCTAGCAGTTGATTGTTGTCTTTGAAGAAATCAAGAGAATCTCGTCAGCTGAAAAATGGGCACGTTTAGCATGTCCTACATTTTTGTTCATTAGAATCCTTTCCCTCATGAGCATGAAATATTGGCCTAGATTGGCACTGGAACCCATGCAGTTATGTATATTTGATATACAGTATAATACACGGCATGTATATTAGCATGGAGTGCTCCTTGCATGCACCAAAAGTACCTTCTCCTCTGAATCCAAATTGCTGAAGAGGTCACAAAAGAAAACAAGATCAAGAAATGCTGACTGTTATCAGTACATTAAAGCTTCAATATATAAAAGAATTACAGCCTCCCACAAGGCTGTATTGATTTTATTTTTTTTACCAAATGCGAAACGAAAAAAGAAACCAAAGGGTTTTACCCAGGCATTGAAGATCATTTAATATTTATTTATTTTTAATTGATTTAAATGTATCCCACCGTTCCTATGTTTACAAATAACTCATGGCAGTAAATATATCCAACAAACCTTTCTTCTCCTATTTTCCCCACAATAACAACCCTGTGAGGTGGATTGGGTGAAGAGAGAGTGAGCTGACTTTCTTGGCTAAGGCTGTACTTGAATTTACTGTTTCCTGCTTTCTAACTAGAACCTTAACTACTAGGCCAAACTAGCTCTCTAACATCATTTTCTGCTTTGAAAATATATAGGTCTCGAAGAAGCAGTCAGCACAAATGGGCAGCCTTTGTGGCCTTGTACACCACATAGGTAGCTAAGTAGGTATGTAGAGAGAATAAAAGGTTAGCATGGAGCTTATCCTATCAAGAGAGCCTCAAATTGCCAATGGAGAAAACCTGCGGTTGCTAAGAATCAGTCATGACTCCATGACACATAATCAATCGTCAAATTGCCACATGTTGCAGCAATTTGGCAGCCTCACCCCTCACCCTGGTGTAATTTCAGGTGAAAAGATTATAATCTCAGGTGAGCCCCCTAAAACCTTGTGAGATTTTTGGCATTCTCTGTGAATCCACACAAAATGACCTTGTTCTTATCTAAAAATTCAAGCCACCACTGAAATCTCATATGATTTGGTGATCTTGTAAAGTTTTCACCCCTTTCTAGTGTCTAAAAACATAAATCAGTGCTGGACACAGTCTGGAGGTATCATGGGTACCTTACTGCATGTAGGTGCCGTATGGCTAACACCTAAAGTTCAAGATGGAAAATAAAAAGTGAATAAAATAAATAGAAAATAAAAAGTGAAAATAAATCTAACACCTTTTCTTTGTGTTGGCAGCCAATGATAGAGTCTCCATTGAGCCCATTGAGGAACCTGTAAAAAGACCAGGATTTCAAGGTGAGAACGGGGATGAGGTACAATTTGTGGCTGTCGTTTTGACTTTTTTGACACAACCCCTCCCCTTGGGGATATTATGGTTTCAGATTGTGTAACTTGCAGGGTAGTTTTCTGCATGTCAGCACTGATGTCTCTTTAAGGCATTCCCACTGGATTGCCAGTCAGTGGGATTTGCCATTCTTTCAAAAAGTTTGTAGAAATGTGCAGCTGTTGCCTTGTTGCTGGAGATGATGTGCTTTGTTTACAAAATTTAGCGTGAGACAGATTGCATTATATTTCTTTTATGTTTCAAATAAAGGTCCCTTGACTGAATACGACTCCATTCAAAGAACAGAATAAATCAATCTGTAAATGGAAAACTTACGTTATCTGAGGAAGGACAGTAGTTCTCTAGCTGTACTTTTCACATGCTAATCTATACTTGGGGATGTAATTATTTTGCATGAGGGAATTTTCTTTTGTCTGAACTCCCATCTGTTATGGACTGCATTATTTAAATATATATTTGCCATCTCAGGGAGAACTAGACCTATTTTCTTATTTATTACATTGACATCTTTGCCTAGTTGACAAATGTCTTCCCCATTTGCTCTGTTGATTTTAATGGCAAGGCTTTCTGTGCCACTCAACTGGCAAAACTCTTGAGCACATTGCAAATATAATCTCAAAACAACAAAAAAGTCAGCAGGAAACTATCAAAGTTGAAGAAAGTGTTTGCAGAAAGAGAAAGATCTTGGCATGATACTTTTATGTATTTTCTCCTGAAATAAGGAGGAAACAATTATTTTCTGCTCACATTTTCAGTGGAGCAAACCATTGTTTCCTGTCCCTTCGTAAGCATTCAAATTGTGGCTTGTAACGGATCCCAATTCTACTTGGCAGGGAAGACCTAGTTTGCTTGGTTTAAGCTTTAGTCTATCTAGTGCTCGTGGATTTCATTTTTGTGAATAAATAAAAATAAACATGTATGAAAAACCATTTTAAATTTTGTTATTACTTTGCAGTCCAATTGTCTATGGAGATTCCAATCATCCAAGTCATGGTTGTCCCAAAGGTGTTTTCCCAAAGGGCAACTGGACTTTCCTGGCTTTTTTGTTTGAAAATAGTTTTGCTTCATCCAAGAAGCTTCTTCACTTCTAAAATTGAAGTCCAATTATTGCTGATTCTCCTTTTAAAAGGATTTTCTGTGGCTTTATTAAAGCTGAAGTGTGTTTTGTATTCCCCCCTTCCCAATGTTTTTCTTTATTTTTAAAAGATTACAAAGTTAAAATCACCCAACACACCGAAAAAATCTGATGTCCGCCCTTTTCAAGCACAATCTTTGGAAAGTCCAATACATTCTAATTGGTATTTAGATCTTCCTTGTGTTTGACAAAACCTGTGATCTAGTAGGACAGATTCTATTATGGTTTCCAACTTTCTTTACAGAAAATTATGATACTCGGCTGTCAAGAATAGACATTGCAAATACACTCAGGGAACAGGTGCAAGATCTGTTCAACAAGAAGTATGGTAAGTGTTTTTCCATAAAGCCAGTAACAGGCAGAAAGAAGGGCCATTAATCTGAGAAAATGACTGTAGTTGCAGACTTGGAAAAGACACCAAGGATCATCATAGTTGGCAGTTTAGATTAACTATGGTTTCCCTACAAAATGAGGAATTGTGATTTGAAAGGATATATCATCCACCCTGTTAAGGCCCCAAAGGAGGATATGGTTTATTTCAGGGGTAAGAGACTGAATCCAGCTCTACCGAAAAGTTCAAAAAGTGGAACGTAGGAGACACACTTCCTTTGGAGCTTGTAGGCACCCAATGGTAAAGTTTCACTTGTGTAGTTGGAGTTCAGATAACATGCCTAGGGAGAATCTTGACAGAGCCCATTGCTGGGGAGTTGTGTGTGGCATTAGGCCCCAGTTGGTAGGAGAACTGGGTAGGACAGGGCAGAGGGTTATCTACGACACTGTGTGTGTGAAACTGGTCCTTAGTTTGCAAACTTACAGACAAGGATCCTACATGAATGTTTGATTGAATTTTTTTCTTAATGCACACATAAAAGCATACAGTCTTTGGGGGGAGTGATCCTTGCCATCATCATTTCTCTACAATAGACAAACTGTAGATACGCTCCTGTTTTTGGCATTTTCCTTTAACGCACACTTTTTATAGGAACCGCATGATGAAATTAAGAAAAAATAGATATTTAAATACCTAAATTCTTCTGGTTTCCCATCTGACATGGGAGGTTTGAAAAACAGACGTACTTGCGCTCACTTTTGGACCAAATGAGTTTCTCTTGCCTTTTCCAAGCCGGCTTAAGTGTTCTTCAAAGCTGAACAAGAACAAAGTCAGGGGTGGCAAATGACTTAACTTCTTAACTCCTCATGTTACCTTCCTTTCAGGTGAGGCTTTGGGCATCAAATACCCAGTCCAAGTGCCATACAAGCGTATCAAAAGCAATCCGGGTTCAGTGATCATAGAAGGGTTGCCACCAGGAATCCCATTCCGGAAACCTTGCACCTTCGGCTCTCAAAATCTGGAAAGGATATTAGCTGTGGCGGACAAGATCAAATTCACAGTTACAAGGTATTTCTCTTTAGGAATACGCATCAGATTGTAGCAGTGGATATCTGTAGGGGTGTTAGTCTGCTTTCTCATCTATGTTTAATAGCAATAGCAATTAGACTTATATACCACTTCACAGTACTTTACACCCTCTCTAAGCAGTTTACAGAGACAGTATATTGACCTCAATAATCTGGGTCCTCGTTTTACCAACCTCGGAAGAATGGAAGGATGAGTCAACCTTGAACTGGTGAGAATTGAACTGCAGGCAACCAGCAGGCAGCAGAAGTAGCCTGCAATACTGCGTTCTAACCACTGCGCCACCATGGCTCAAGTCTTTCATCTGAAGTAGATACTTCAAGGATTTCTCTAAATATTACTTTTGTCTAATTATTTTAACCTATCTTCCAAAAGAACTTTTCCCAAAGTGGAGAAGAATAGAATAGAATAGAATAGAATAGAATTCTTTTATTGGCCACGTGTGATTGGACACACAAGGAATTTGTTTTTGGTGCATAGGCTCTTGGTGTACATAAAAAGAAAAGGTACAATGGACAACTATTTCTCCCCATTCCTTCAGATAATTTATTTTTTAAAAAAGATTGTGATATATTCATTGAGAATACAATAACTATGGCATATAGATTTTGGAATAAAGTCTGATTTTCAAGTCTCATTTCCTCTTGAGAGATATTGTCTTAAAGTCAAGATAGCCTTTCTTTTGGAATAATGCACCTTTGGGGTAAATATGGGCTTCAGCTCAATAGATTATGGATGCATAATTTTCCTGAATTGATACCATTTGCATAATTTTGCATAATTGCAGACAGTATGCAGTGATGTATCATTTATCTAAATACGCTATTACGTCCCTCACATAAATGATGAGAATAATTTGTATTGTTTGCTTGCTTACATTTACCATGATGTACTGTCTCATTTAATAGTTGAGAAAAGTGGACATCCCCGCCACTCAATTAGTCTATTACATGGAAGCTTTGTTTCTGGTAGTTCAAAATGTAACTACTGAAGTCATCAGTCAATAAAATCAGTTGATAAAATCTTTAAATGACCACCTAAAAATTCCAGAAAGTTGAATTTATTTGATGAGTGACTTGCAACAAAAACATTGGAATCAACGAGGCCTGGGATAATATAACAACAATATTCAAAAAACAATCCAATACCATCCGATGTCTCTCTTTGGTGAGAGAATTCCAGAAATTTAGGGGTCTCCACCAAGAAGTCTTATTTTTGGTCTGCCAGCTCACTAGATTAGCATGAAATGGCATTCAGTGCGGGGAAAGTATGTTAAAATCCCATTGCAGGATTTCAGCAGCCATCTGATGGTTGTGTTTATACAGTTCACTTAATGTAATGTGGTTGCTAAATTTACCCTTTGAGATTGCACAGTAGAATGAACTGTAAACAAGCAGAATAGGCTTTGCTATCTATATAACCTGCTAAAACCTACCAGTACAAATCTAGAAGCTAACAAAACTTTGCACATTATAAAATGCACCTGCTTGATTTGTAATTGACCTGGTTAAATGTGGTGTGTAAAACCAAAACAGCTGCGAAATGCATCTGTGTATGTAGTGTTGCAGAAGTCGGACTGATTAATTAAACTTAGTTCTGCTTTGTGATCCTCTGTGACTTTCTGGGCTCTTGGTTCATAGGCATTAGATCGCTTCCTTAACTGGATCTTCTTCCTACGAAATTCTCAACAGTTTGCATAAGTTTCAAATTTTCAGCCCAGCGGTATATTCAAACGTTTTCTAGAGTCTCAATATGGTTTTCTTACTTTTGGCTTGGCTTCCAACTTTTGTGGTTTGAAAATCCTAACCTGTGATTTAGCATTATGTGTGAATCTGGACATGGTGGATTACTTAAAAACCATATATTAAAGCGGCTTAGGGTGAGATGTTAGCTGATTTGTACAATCCCACGCTTAGACCACATATACACCATTTCTTTCCTATTGCTTGTTATCCTAGATCCTATTTTACTGAATAGGTTGATGTTTGAATTTTAAACCTGCTATTAAATACGTAATAGCCTGTGATATGAAACGATGACCTGCTTGGTAATCTGCATGAAAGAAAATTAGATTTAGCATAGAGGAAGGAATTCTATCCAAAATTGACACCTCAAGGAAAAACAAAGGAAAAACAAAACGGAGACAGCTTGTTTTTGGTGGTAGCAAAATAGCTCTTAATTTTTTTTTTCTCAAGGGAAAGCATTATCTTAGCAGAATAATAAAGTTGAAGGAGACATTGGAGGTCTTCTATTCCAACACCTTGCTCAAGCAGGAGAACCTATACCATTTGAGACAAATGGTTGTCCAATCTCTTCTTGAAAACCTCCAGTGATGGAGCATCCACAACTTCTGAAAGCAAGGCGTCTTAATATGCAACATTTACTTAACCTGATAAATCAGCCCAGGAGATGATGTTTGTGTATATAGGCTTAATAAGGAAAGGTGGAAGGTGGAAGGGGACGCGGTGGCTCAGTGGCTAAGTTGGTGAGTTTGTCGATCAGAAAGGTCGACAGTTTGACAGTTCAAATCCCTAGCGCCGTGTAACGGAATGAGCTCCTGTTACTTGTCCCAGCTTCTGCCAACCTAGCAGTTTGAAAGCATGTAAAAAATGCCAGTAGAGAAATAGGGACCACCTTGGTGGGAAGGTAAACAGCGCTCCATGCACCTTTGGTGTTTAGTCATCCCAGCCACATGACCACGGAATTGTTATCAGACAGCGTTGGCTCTTCGGCTTAGAAACAGAGATGAGCACTGCCCCCTAGAGTCAGGAACAACTAGCACGTATGTGCGAGGGGAACTTTTACCTTTTAAGGAAAGGTGAGTTATGTCAAAGATACCATGATGTACAAAATGATGCAAATTCATTCGTATCGTTTTCATGAACTAGGGCTGGAATTAAAAGATACACCTGCTTCTTTTTCTCTCCTTCTCTGCCTTCACAACCAACTCTTGAATGAGCAAAAGTTCACTCTCTTTGATGGTCTGGATTAGTTTGCTTGCAATTTTGGACTTTTCTTAAAATAAATCTTTGATTGGACTCTTTAGGTTGACTCCCTCTGCTGTAATAGAGATGTCTACTCTGCCTGCATTTCTCAATTATTTCTTATTAGCTACAACCAGATCCTCTTTTTTGTATGTCAGCCTTTTGGGGGGATAGTGGTGAAGGTGTCCACAAGTTTTTGAGACCCTAATATTTGCCGCAAAGGCTAATTTAAAGGCTACTTCTGTTTCATAATCAACAGTATGGTTTTTTCCTCTTTTTCAGGCCTTTCCAAGGACTCATCCCTAAACCTGGTAAGTGCTTAAAGTCCTAGCAATAAAATGCTAAGTGTATTTTGCCTTCCTTTGGTAATTTAACAGGGCAATGTATGGAGGAATTGTGGTTTTATTTTTTATAGGTGTCTTTGTATCCTAGGCTACTTATCAGTAGCCTATATCATTAGTATTGTATATCATTAGTCCCTAATGATAAAAGAGTTACCAGAATTTCTTAATGGCGGGTTTGATTGAGACTGATAACTGTGTCTCCTTGGATTGGTTATGCTGTCATATAGTAGGATATAATTGCCAGTTTGTAAAACAGAGAGCAAGGGATAGAAATTAATGTAACTGCCACCCTATTTCTTGTTCATTCAACACTCATTCAGTTGTGTAATTACTATACATTTCCACTGAGTTTCTGTTGCTCCATGGATTTTGTTCATTTTAAGGCTGCATGCTGAATGACTTGATATGGACAGGGTGATCAGACATGTTGGTGTTACTCCCTCCAAACCAGGATATACAACCCTAACTTTGATACAGATAGTCCTCGACTTACAACTTCATTTAGTCACCGAAGTTACAAGAGCACTGAAAAAAAGAGAGACCTACGACTGTTTTTCACGCTTAAGACCATTGCAGCATCCCCATGGTCATGTGATCAAAATTCAGATGATTGGCAACTGACTTTTATTTTGGACGGTTGCAGTATCCCAAGGTCATGTGATCGCCTTTTGCTACCGACAAGCAAAGTCAATGGGGAAGCCAGATTCCCTTAACAACCTGTGTTAATAATGTAACAACTTCAGTGATTCACTTAACAGAAGTGGCAAAGAAAGATCATAAACGGGGCAAAACTCACTTAACAAATGTCCCACCTAGCAGCAGAAATTTTGGGCTCAGTTGTGGTGGTTCTTTGAAATGAAGCACCTTGTTGGGATTATTAAAGAATATTGTAAAGCAGAGATGGGGAACTATGGCCCTTTTATGATTGGTGGACTTCAACTCCCAGGAATTCTGGGAATTGAAGTCTACAAGTCATAAAAGGGCCGTAGTCCCCCACTCTGCTGTAAAGTAAAGCTCTTTAAAAAAGGAAACTCTTTGTCTTGTTAACAGAGTTTTTGCAGGAAATTCAGGCAGGGTCCTTCCTCTTCCATTTGTAAGCTCCCTGTGGTTACTGTTACTGCTGCGCCCCCCCCCTTCCCCTCTGCATAGCAGAAGAAAAGTGTATTAAGAATTTTAAAAGGAAATAGATCCACCGTGATTCACATCGTTTGATAATGTTAAACCATAATGGGGTTGGTTATTTTGGGATCTAGCATAATACGAACTGAGACACTGGCTCTGTGATGTGCAAATCAGACCCTTGGTTTATGCAAAAAGCAGGGTTTAAAAAATCCTCAATTACATATACCACCTAAGATGTGCACATCCATTAATATTGTGTCATCGTTCACGATGAAGCAAGTTTGAAGAGCTTTTATAACAATAGATTTCCATGAGAAAGTCATACCTCTGCTTCCCTTCTCCTTCTCCTCCCCCTCTCCCCCCCCTGCTTCCCTTTCCCCTTCCCTTCCCGTCCCCTTCCATCCCCTTTCCCCCCTTCCCCCTCCCTTTCCCTTTCTCCTTTCCATTTCCCCTTTCACTTCCCTTCCCTTCTTCCCCTCCCTTCCCGTCCTCTGTCCCTTTCCTAAAAATACAGAAAGTTGTTCTAGATCACGGTTGTCAAACTCACCACGTCATGTTGCTGTTACTTGATGTTTTGCGACGTTTTTCCCATTTATGGAGCTGGGGCCAGCGTGGACTGTGCGTGACGCATCCGGCCTGCAGGCCGCCAGTTTGATACCCCTGCTCTAGATCCTGTCAAGACCATCGGACCATTAAGCTTTATATTACTTGTTTTGACTAACTGTAGCTCTCTAGGATCACTGCCATGCCTGCTGATTTGGGAAACTCTAAATGCGTAGGTGGGGGAGACCACAGCTCAGTCTCTTGATTTTTCCGAAATGCTGGAGGAAGCCATTTTGTGATGTTCTAAATTGAGAAAAGGTGTGGCCATATTTTTTTGTGTTTTGTGGATATGTTAAGAGTGGGGATATAAGTTCTTTGCCAGGTGAGTCTTCCTCTTTCCTTCCCATTATCCCCAAACCAAGAAAATTGGTACAAGTGAAGCCATCGTAATTTGGCCATTTTGGATTTTGTTTCAAGAGTGCAATCTGTGTGCTGTGGGGAGTGGTACAGTGGCTTAGAGGTGGAGCTCTCGCCTCACAATCAGGAGGCTGTGAGTTCGATCCTAGCTAGTGGCAGATATTTCTCTCTCTGGGCACCATGAGTAATTATCTGCTGCGAACTCTGCATTGGTGACAGGAAGGACATCTGGCCAGTAAACAATGAGCTCCATTTAGTTGCCCTGACTCCACCCTGATGTAAGAGATTACAGAATGATTAAAAGACAAAATAATAATCTGGGTACTGTGGCATAAATGGGGTGCTAGATGGGGTTGCCAACTCCCACTTTAAAGAGCGCTATCGGCATTCTGTATCCAGGTTAGTCCCCAGTTCTTTTAAAATTTCATTAAGTCCAAGGTCACAGTAGCATGAACGAAGTTAATGAGTGCATTGTGCCTCTGCCATATTAATTTTTAACTGCTTAAACCCGAGTTTCTCTTCAATTTTGTAATTTAGGCCCAATCCCAGAATTTTTCAGAATCTGTGCTTGTGTGTGTGCATGATAGCCACAACATTGCACATTGATTTTCTACTCTTTTTTTTTTCTTTCGCAAAGAGCAAAACCCTATTCACTCATTGCCCCTTCTCTCTTTTCTTTCCCTGATGTACAACGTAGCCCCTAGACGGATATCTACCTTGGAAAAGGCTTACGTCACTTTGAACGGTATGTTGCTTAGATGAGGCACTAAGAGATGTTAGCAGACAAGACATTGTGTTATATTGCTGCTATGATAATAGGATTTTTTGGGGACCATTTGATGTTATTTGCATATTCCAGACTCCCTTTATGTATCTGTAAGGTTCAGATGAAGGTCTGGCAAAAAAAAAATATGCAATAATTCTGAATACTCAAGAAGGTTTCACAGGAGTTTAGCTATACACATCCTCTTTCCCCATTCTTTTCCTCAGTGCCAATGCTGAAGGGAGAATGATTGGTAGGCTGAGAAAAGTACTATACTTTTCTCTATAGGGTACTAGGGTATAGTATTATCTATAGGGTATAGGAGTACTATAGGGTAAAAAAGCCTTTAAAAATAGTTTTCCTACCACTGTGTGGCCCAGACCTGATTAGGTCGCATTTTCCCTTCCCTTCTTTGACTGCTTTAAAATAAAACCAAATAGACTTAAATCACATCTTTACTCTGGTGTTAGCCTAACCTCAAGAATTCTCCAGCTTGGCTTCTTTTAGAACAGGGGTGAAGAACTGTGGCCCTTTTACGATTTGTGAACTTCAACTCCCAGAATTCCTGAGCCAGCAACTTTTAAGAGTTTTGGACTTCAACTCCCACAATTTCCCAACCATCCATGATGGCTGAGGAATTCTGGGAGTTGAAGTTCACAGATCATAAAAGGGCCATAGTTCTCCACCCCTGCATTAATTAGTATGTTGGGATTACAGCTGTCAGGAAAACACTGGGCAGGAAAATGCGGCCCAACCTATGTGAAGAAGGTTCCTGGCAAGGCTGAAAATTACAATCCTTTACAACAGGGGTGGCAACATTAAGACTTGTGGACTTCAACTCCCAGAATTCCCCTGCCAGCATTGAAGGGTGGGAAATTGTGGGAGTTGAAGTCCACAACTCTTAAAGTTATCAGGGTTGGACACCACTGTTGTAAAGGATTGTAATTTTCAGCCTTGCCAGGGACCTTTTTAGTCATAAAGTCATAATTCGTCATAAGCCGAGGATTCCCAGTATTAATTTAGCAGGGAGAAGAAATGAGAAGCTTGATTAAATAAGGGCAAAACCATCTTCCCTCTAACTCAGGGGTGGGCAATTACGGCTCCTTCATGACTCGTGGACTTCAACTCCCCGAATTCCTGAGCCAGCCCATGCTCTAACTGGATCTACAATTCCAAGAATTGGCTGATGATTCTGAGAGTCTTAGGAGAGGGCGCCAGTGAGAGAAGGTTAGACTAAGAACGAAGCAATCTTTTTAAAATTTTTCTTTTATTTTTATTTTTCGCGGCCACAAAGCTTCCCTAGGCTCAATTGTTTCACCTTGGAACACCTTGGCTGCTGCAAGATGAAATGCAGAATAAAATACAGAAAACAAACAAGGCCCTGTGGTAAAGTGTGCGCCTCCGCTGATGCATCTCCAGAGCCTTGAGCGCAACCTGAAAAATTACAGAGCAACAAAAATACTTACCCGGTTGGGGTGATTGGTGCTCCAGGATCTTTTAGAGGCGGCAACCGTCAATTATTTCTCTCTCCTCCCCCCCCCCCTCTTTGTCACAATGCACTAATTAGTAAAGACAACACACAAGGATTTCCATTTATCAAGCCCTGGCAGGCTCAGAACAAAGAGAAACGATATCATGCAGAAGCTGGCAATATCTGGCTGGGGCTCAGGGCAGCCCTTAGACTAATTTCATGGAAAAGTTTAAACCTTAAACTAGTTTAAACCTAAAAATTTAGACCTCAGGGAAGAGTTATTTGCTCATTCCCTGCAGCTTGATGTTTAGAAGGGGAGACAAAGAAGGAGAAATGTCAGAAAACATGGCCATGAAATGATTGATTGCTTGTTGCTGCAGAACAGGAGCAGAAAAACTGGGTAGGGACGAAATGACATACCCTGGCAGAAGGCACGACTGGCTGGCTGGTTAGGAGCGGTATCACCTTAAAACAGAACGATTGTACATTCAAGAGAAGGACTAGGGGTGACGTGATAGCAGTCTTCCAATATCTGAGAGGCTGTCACAGAGAATAAGGTGTCGGCCTACTCTCCAAAGCACCTGAAGGCAGGACAGGAAGTAACAAGTGGAAGATCATTAAAGAGAGATCCAACTTACGACTGAGGAGAAATTTCCTGATAGCTAGAACAATTAATCAGTGGAATGGTTTGCCTCCAGAAGTTGTGGGTGCTCCAACACTGGAGGTTTTCAAGAATGGACAACTGTTTGTCTGAAATGATATAGGGCGGAGGTGCCCCATAGGTCGATCACGATCTACCGGGCGATCGCAAAGATTGTCTGGGTAAATCACGTGAAGAAAGGAAGGCTCCGCCACGGCTCATGTTTATTTTAAAAAGTTTTCCTGCCTTTTGTTGCGCTTTGGAAGCGGGATTGCTCCTGGGCAAGAGCTAGGAGAAGGGAAGCTACTGCCGCGGCTCTTGTTTGTTTTAAAAAGTTTTCCTTTCCACAAGCCATTATTAAAGTCCTAGAGCACTTGAACTTCTTCATTTTCTATGACTTTCTCTATCTTCTTCTTCTTGT
>JAEANM010014634.1:0-13923 GCA_017656035.1 Myanophis thanlyinensis
GTTAAAAAAAGAAAGAGGGAAGAAATTAGACAAAGAAATAGTAGTTGGAGAAGAGTTAAGGAGAAAACTGGTGCTCTAATAATCACACGAGGTAAAGAGGTAAAAGAAAAAACAGACATGTTGAAATTGAAATACAGTGGTACCTCTAGATAAGAATGCTTCATGTTAAGAAAAATCCAAGATACGAAGGGTCTCTCGAAAACTATTTTGCTTCAGGATAAGAAGAAATTCCAAGATACGAAAAACACAATCCTTGTCGGCCTGAGGGGGGAGCCAAAACCATGTTTTGGCTGAATGGGCTGCTTCAACATAAGAAAAATTCAGGATACAAAGGCCACCCTGGAACGGATTAATTTCATATCTCGAGGTACCACTGTATAGGAGAAGGAGGCGGGTAAGAGAAAAATTCAAAACAAACTAGATGGCAATAAAATTAGAAATATAATGAGAAAGTATCTAACACGCAAGCAAGTTAAGGGGAGGATAAGATTGTTAAGAAAGAGGAGGGATGACAACTAGAATTTTTCCTAAAGACAGAAGGAATGCAGTGGCATTAGATAAAAGGTTAGGAGAAAGGGAGAAAAAACTAGGGGAATAATATTTTTAAATACATAATCTCTTTATTGTTCTTTGAATCATAACACTTATTCAATATGAAATTAGAGAAACTTTTTAGAGACCAAGGTATATAACTGCTAAAAATGTTTAGAGTTAAGGAAGGTTTTATAATTAATTTTAAATGTTTATTGACAGACTTATTAAATTAGAAAAGGAATGGTATAAAAACAAAACTGAACCTGAAAAATATGTAATATTATTTGTATTTTAACTATTAGAATATTTTTAAAGTTAAGTTAAAAGAAGAATACGGAATTGGATAACAGAAATTGGTACAATTTTGAATTGATGAATTTTATGTAGAAAAACGGGGAAATATATTTAAGAGAAGCAATGCAATTAGATTTAAGAATATAACGGAAAATGTAGAAGAGAAATTTGAAAATGTTTGTACCAAAAAAGATTAATACTATGTGACATAATTAATGAGCTAAAAGATACCCAAATAACACAAAAATATGTTGTCTTGAAAGAAAAGATAAGAAAATACGAAAATTTTATTATACTGGTTAAATATTCAAATTCGGAGAGACATTTGTATACTTGACTATAAATGATTTGATCAATATGTGATGTCATGTAAAAATATAAGAAAATAAAATAAAAAAAATTGACAAAAAAAAGAAAAAGAAAACTCCATTGCAGAACCACTATCCTGGCTTTTGATGCTGACATTATTCTCTTTCTCAGCCATGTTTTTTCCATATTGAATCTTATATATATATTGAAGGAAGAAGTTTCTGGATCTTCAACAATTTCTGCATCTTTTACATACTAGTGTACAACCTCTCTTTTTTTTCATACATAGGCCAAGTGCAAATGCATTGCTGAACCATTCTTTTTTCAAACAGGTAAGTTTCAACCACTTGCCTTGACATATTTTATCCTTTTCTCACTCTTGTATTGGTGGAGAGTAAATAGGAGAGAAAAGAATTTAATGCTGCTTTGGAACCATTTCTGTGAATATGTAAACAAAACAGTATGAAGCTGTTTTGAAATTTTGAATTTAATTTGCATTATTTGAAATTTTGAATTTAGTTTGCATTGGTATGGTTAGTCTTCAATTCGATTCATTCTGGAAATGGTTATTATTGTTGTTGATGTTGTTGTTGATTTAATCTTCAATTTTATTCACAGTCCGGGACTGGTAAAAACTTAACTATTTAAGTTCTAACCAAGAGCCCAATAGCTATTAAGATAGCGTATGAGTATATAGGCAGTTCTGAGTAAGGTGGTTTTTTGCAAAGTCAGAATATTCAACTCTGATAAATTCAAATTTTTCACATATCTAGGCAGTCCTTTGGATATTGCTCCAAGGGCTCCTATTACTTTTGGTACAATCATTGATTTCTTCCTCCACAATCACTCAACTTCAATTTATAGATTGCGGTATTTTGTTATTTTTTCTAGTTGTTTCTTTTCAATTTGTACATCAACTGGCATTGCAATATAAATAAACCAGACTTTCTTCTTTTCCACAATAGTAATGTTAGGCATGTTGTGGGCTAGATGTCTGTTTGGATTTTTTGTCAGTTTGGTATTCCCAGTAACTTTTGCTGTATTTGAACCCAAACTTCTGGCAAAACTTCCAATGTATAATTTTGGCAATTCAATCATAACGTTGTGATGTCAGGCATATTGTGGGCCAGATAGCTGTTGTTGGAAGTCAGCTTTTGCTGACTTGGGGCAGTGGGCAGAAAGACCCAGATAGAGAAATTTAAAATAAGAATTATGCTCTTGTAGAATCATGCCTTTTTGCATTTGTAAAAGTGCAAATATTTTTGAGATTCAGAATTTTGGAATTTCCATCATTGGGTCCTTATTGTCTGTTGAGTTTCTGTAAGGGATGGAGATAGTAGCTAAGTTTAGTCTTTGGTTCTTATAAAATTTTACATTCTGAAAAGCTGGTTTCTAGTAACCTGTATCTGGATTGAAATATTTATGTTCTGTTTGAGACAAGGACCATACCTCTTCCTCTCAGAAATGGTTTTGTTGAAAGACTAACAGGAAGGTGTAGGAAAGGTCTAAGCAAGAGGATAGACTGGTTGGATAGTTATTATTACTCATGACCTTGGTTTCAGGTGTAACATAATCCAATTGGCCCATTTCTCTCTGCTCTTTCAGGAGTAGTGTTTCCCCTTAGCAAACACTAGTGAAGTCTTTGGTTTCACAAGGGGAGATAAGGAAAACACTGGGAAGAATGGCAGGCTGTGCAGAAAAGGTGGTATGCCATCCTTTCATGCCTCCCCAAAGGTCTTTGCAGATTTTCTTCTCAGCCCAAACTCCCAACAGTCAAAAAGGTTTGACTTTGTCTGACTGTACACAATCCACAAAAGTTTGGCAGAAATTCCAAGAGCTAGTGTCTTTGGGGTTCAACCACCTGTTGTTTAGTACACACTTCTAATGTAATCCAGCATTCTCAGCAAGATTATGCTACCCACAGAGGTCACCAAGAAAAGATAAAACCAAGAACTCTGTTCTATTTTTTTCAGTAGTTATGAGACTAGAAGTAAAATTCTGCTTTATTTATTCAGTGATTATCAACATAATTAGGATGCTAAATAGTTTCCTATACCTGTATGTTTAAACATCCAGATACAGGTAGTATTTGATGACCTTGGAAAAGATACTTTATATAAAATGTCATGCCTCTCCCTCCTCCATTTGTATGTGATTGCAATGAGGGTGCTTGTCAGTCTGTTTGCACTTATAATCTTAAATCAATGGAGAACAGCCAGCAGGGAAGATTGCAAGCTGTTGCCACTTGCCAAGATTCTTTCTCACCTCTTGGGGCTGTCTGAAAGAGCTGTCTGCCAAGAGGAGTTGAATGCCTTCTTAGAAATAGAGCTGAAATCCTGATGATCTCAACTGTTTCTTTACCACACTGAAGGACTTACTTCCACGTCCCAAAAGGAGTTGATCCTCTTTGGTGGGATAGATCAGAGCTTTAGGATCTAAGTTCGGTTCCTGCATTCCATCAGATATTTCCTTCTGTGCATCCTTTCATAGCCAACTCCTATAAACAAATGGCAGTTGAAATATAAGCAGGAAAGATGGTGTAAAGCAGGGTTGGGCAATTACGGCTCCTTCATGACTCGTGGACTTCTGGCTCAGGAATTCTGGGAGTTGAAGTCCACGAGTCATGAAGGAGCCGTAATTGCCCACCCCTGGTGTAAAGGAATGTGGGGTGCCTCAGGCAAGCAGGGGAATCTCAATGCAGGCTATGCACAGGTGTCTCTGCTCAGGAGCTGAAATCAAGTCCTGTTTGGATTTCAGCAGGGAAATATTTCTGTTCTATTCTTGGGTACCTGGGACTTTGTCCACTTCACAATCTGTAGGATTGCTTAAAGACCACAACCAGGGATGCCAGGATTGCAGCTGAGCAGAACCATCATGTAGGCAGTCATGTGATGTCTGGCTTAATTTTTTTTGTTTAACCAGGTTTCTGGGTTTACAAGTCAAGGACTACCTATATATAAAGTGACGTAGATTTGCATATAAATATGGACGGACTCAAATTGCATCTAATCACATTATTTTATATTTTTAATTCTAGTCCTTAAGTATGTTTTTTACTTCCCCATTTTTCCAGGTCAAACATCGGGCATCTGAAGCACTTCCTGAACTGTTGTATCCTGTCATGCCAATTACCAGTTTTGAAGGGATGCAGACACAAGATCCTAGCCATATATTTGGATTGGCTTCCAATATGGAGCAGCTTGAGGTGGATGATTGGGAATTCTAGGTTACCGATAGAAGAACATTGTGAAACATTTTTTATAAAGCAATCTGCGCATTACACTGCAGTTTGTCTTTCTTAGGAAGTTGTTCTAGCTGACATTTGCATTGAAATAAAGCCCAGGCTTTTGAGAGGAACAATACTGTATTGAATTTTGGTTCTAAGATAGAATATATATGCTCAATCATTTCTTAATCAAACCAAAATCATTTTTGGTTTGCCAGTGGTTCCAAGGAACTGAGTGCCATGCACTTAAAAAAAAAAAAACCCAATAAAAATCTACTTAGAATTGCTTAGTAGCAGCAAGTAACCCTATTCACATAGGGTTAGAATATGAAGAGATACCTTTAATTTGTAACTAACAAGGTAATTTGGAATTCCTATAGTGAATTGTCCCAACTTGTATAGTAACCTTTCATTCTTCTATATACTTTCTTAATCATTGTGGTTCAATCAAACATTGAGCCAAAACTTTTCTGGCAAGCAGTAGCATTTGCAGATTGTAAATACTCATGTCTTAAGCTGTATTTCATAATCTAGTTTTCTTGCCAATAAAATATTTCTGCATTTTCACAATGTTCTTCAATAAATGCTGCTTTTTATGAACTCCCTGTAATTTAAAAAAAAAAGGTAGAAGCCTCTAAATTAGGCTAGCAAGCCCAATTGATATCTTTGCTATTGAAACTTGAAAGGTAACGTAGAAATATTTATGACAGGGTTTGGAATTAATACATGCCCAATAAATAAAAAACAGACTTGAAACAAAACTACAATCACAAGATAACTAACTACTTTGGGCTATCTGAAATGTCTTGAATATGCCTCAAAAAACCAATGGGAGATGTAAGAAGTAACATTAGAGATGTTCAACCAATTTAATTTCTGCTAGTTATATCCTAGAATATGGAAGTTGTTTTAGCACAGGAAGAAATATTTCCTAACTTTCAGAAATACAAAGTTTTTGAGCTGCTGTTTTTATATACTTTTTTGTTTTCCTTGTTAATTTTTTGTTTTTCCCCTTTTCCAGTACATTAAAGCAATAAAAAATAATGAATTGCTTTGTTTTAATAATGTTCTTTAATGTCTGTAATATAAATATGTCTTAGTCTATAAAGTTGTTTGGAATGTATATTGAAGCACAAAGCATGATGGATCAATTTATTTTACTATAAATTATTTATTCTGCAATCAAATTATTTCTCTGGCAGATGTAAAAATGAAAATGGTAAAAAAATTGCTATTCTTGCTCTCCAGCATCTTCAAGGGGACTTTCTTCAACCTTATGCTTTTCCAGTTTTGTTAACAATTCTGTAAAACAAAATCCAAGACAAAGTAATACTTCACAACATGATCCATATAAATTTCCAACCCCCTTCCTCTATATTCTGAGGAACATAGTTCAGGATGAGAGACAAAATTGAATTCTATGTATGTGACACAATTCCCTACTCAGAGAAAAAAGTGACAATGAATTAGACTTTAGGTTTGGAGATGTAATTCTAATCTTCTTATAGTTATATTCATATTGAATTGGTTCTCTTAAACTTAGGAGGGAGGTGTATTTAAATTAGTAGGGTGATACTTAAGTAAGACTAGCTTCTCTATTTCCCAACCCCCTTTTTCAAATATGTTTACTAACAATCTTCCCCTAGAAGAGGGGAAATGTTTTAAAGATGTTTTCAAGTAAATATTCCTTCACAGAAAAATATATTATGAAAATTGAGTTTGCCTACATTAGCAATCCAAAGTGCTGATTTACCTCACTTAACAATTATTTGGAACAGCATCTAGCTACGCTACTTAACATTCACTTAGACCAGGCCTATTCAGCCTGTGGGGTGAATGCAGCTCTGAACAGCTAGTAAAGACTTCATAAGATCATAAACCTTTAATGTGATTTATATGCATTAACTATATATTTTATACACAACCCAGGATAATTCTTCACTCAATACAGTCCAGGCAAGCCAAAAAGCTGGACACCATGAGTTAGTGTCAAAATTAATTTCACGATTTTCTGACTTGTATCCTAGTATGAAAAATAGTATATCTTTGTTATCTTTAATACATGTCTTGACTGAGATAAATCACATCAAATCATTTATTAGTCAATGACCAGAGGTATTTTAAGGAATGTGCAGATGTTATCTCCCGGTTTATCCCCTGTGCTTATGCAAATGTCAACATGCAAACCTGCTACTAAACTTTTAGTCATGATTAAGAACAAACATTTTGAGAAACAGAAATCTGAAGCCTTTTTCCAAAGATTTTTGTCAATACACGTACATGTAGCACATGTTTTTAAAAGTTAAATATAAATATATAAAACATACAGTCTGACATCTATCATTAGAAAGTATTTTGTTTGTATAGGTTGCCCTTAACTTAAAACCTGTCATTTATTCACTGTACAATTATGAGACTCCTCTCCCATAAAGCTAATAATAATCTAGTTTCAGAGTTCCAACATTGGTCACCCCTAGTTACATCACTCTGTTTTGGGAGCTTGGCAACTGATCCACATTTACAGCTGTTTGCAGTCTGCAGTCAAATGACTGATTTACAATTTTTCCCCCTAAGAAACCAATGTCCACTTCCAAGTTTTGGCAAAAACTGCTCCATAAAAAACGATTAGTTGATACTTAAATTTAATCGCTGTAGCAATGAATTGGACAATAAGAACACAGAATTGTTCTGTGAAGAACAGCTGGCCACTGCAGCACAGAGTCTGAGCTGTGATTGGTTGCTGTGAGTGAAAGCAGGAATTTCCTTGCTTCCCACCTTTTTCCTCTGTGCCTTGTATGCGCTGATTTACCTCATTATGTTCCTGCTGTGTTGATTTTTACCTGATGATGCTCCTGTTTGCCTCTTATTTACTGTAACTATATTTATTTATATAAAAGTGGTTCATGTCAGCATCTCTGACTAAATTTGGACACCAACTGTGCAATTATCTTGATAGGTTCACTTAATGACTGCAGCATTCTCTTAATTGACATAAAAAAGATCATAAAACCAAGACCAATCACTCCCCACCGCCTTCAGTTAAAAATGAAATATGGGCCAAATACCTTTGGCTGGATTGAAGACACCATTAGTTTGTTTGTCACATACATAACATCTCTGAGACTTGCGATAATGTTGTAGGGCACAGTTTTCACAAAAGTAATGTTTACACCTAAGACAACATAAGACAATTGCTGCAAATTTCTAGTAGAAAATTAGCATTTTTATTTTTTGGTGGTTACTTCATTTTCAAGAAAATCTTACATTTTAGTCACCTCAAATGTACATTTCTTAAGAAGAGTATCAGCATCTCTTTAGGGTTATCAATATTTTTAAGGTAGCAAGTTATATATAAATATTAGGGTATTTTTTACATGAGATTGTATAGATATGTAAAACCTGTCAGTCTCAAAACTGCAGTATTAAAGATCATGGATTACTTTAAAAATGTCAACATTAACAAAAAGATAATCTTACTTGGTTACCACAGGATTCTTGAAGGAGCTTCTGCAAATAAAACATTTGAAAGGCAGTTCATCTTCATCACTACTTACTTCATAATTTTCGTCATCTGTATAAAAGAAAAAGTACCTGCTAAATCGTACTGCTAAGAACAATGACATGTGTTTTATCTTTTACCAACTCCATTTAAGAAGTTGTTCTTGCCAAAAGGGATAACATTAACAAGTCGGCTAAAAATAATTTTACTAAAATAATCCCTCAAGACAGTTGTGCTATTCCCTCCCAGTTCTCAGATGAAGGAAGAGAAGGCACATATTCGTCCTCTGCTGAAAATGTACTTACCTCTTTTTTGCTATCACAAGCTATCAAAATAGTTGATATAAATTACACATGTAAGCTAACTGTTGTAAGGCAAGACAGCCCATTTGCTCAAAGAAAAACAGTTCACAACTGGCTCTCTTTAAGTTATCTGAAAATTGATACAATTTGAAACATCATATAATCTATCAAGATGCCAGAAAATACTAATATGACTATACAATTGTGCTAAAAAATTTTATTTAATTTTATTTAATCTTTATTAAAGTTCCTATTAAATCAAGAGAAATGTTATCTCTGTTCTATATATTCTTCCAAATGTTTTCATTATCTGTGTCAATATGAATGCATGCATATAACTTTCAGTCCCCACTGCACACATATACCCAAACTTTACAATTACATACACACATACAGACACCAGTGATCCGTAGAAGGAAACATTTTTTTCTCAAAGAGACATTCCAGTTACATTTGCTGAACACAGGAAGAAAGGGGATTGCTCATACCATTAAGTCCATAGCGTCCCTCATCCAGTTCTCGCTCAATTTGCCATCCATGTTTATAATCTGATCGGTCATGCAGAAATTTACAGCTATCTGTAGGGAAGAATGATGTCAACAATATCTTTTCTGCTGTCTACTACTCCAAATCAATAAACAATCAAAGTATACAAATAACTCATTTACCTCCAAAGCCACAAAACCCAGTCTCCTTGTAGTCTTTACATATATCAGGCTGGTAATCCCACCTTACAGTAGCCCTGAGATGTTCTGGGGCTCGGATTGGTCCCTTCCTGAAATAAACAACAAAAAGTTAAGATAAGTTGAAATGAGTGTAAATGATAAAAAGGGTTGCACTGAGGGAGACCACAATGATTTGATAGGTAATTAGTCTTAAAACAGATTAACTTTTTTCAGGCAAAGGGACACACTGAGTTTTGAATACCAGAGTGATCATACAAAAATGAGAACTCCCATTTTATAACATAGTTCAGCATACTAGAAAGTCATATTGGTTACCCCTTCTGCAACATTTTCAGGAAATCTTTGGTTTCAACTCCATAAATGAGATTTACATTAATGTGTTTAGAACTGGAAATATCTTGTTTCTTCTTAGAATGTAAAGGTCATTCTTTACAAATATTACAAAGCTGTTAAAAATAAACTATCAATTTAATAAAAGACTTCATAAGATACCATGATCCATTTCAAACTGAGAACAGAAATAATTAGCCGTTAGAAAAATGAATAAAACTGACAAATTTTCCCATACCATAAAATGCATCCTTAGGTCGCTAACTACATATGCTTTTTCTTGGAATGAACATTGCATTTTCTCCTTACCTTACCATGCCTGAAGAAGCATTTCCCATGGATGTATCTTTTGGTTTTACGTACTTTTGATAATTATTAATTCCTCGATAAATCTTATCGTCTTCCTTTCCTTGAAGTTCCTGAACAGATAAAAAAAATCAGTGGCAAAGCAATTCATGCTCCCATATGATCATCTACTAAATGTTGTAATCAACCCAAAGTTATATAGGTGAAATATGTGGCCATACAAATTAAGTCAATCAGTAAATAAACTGTGCATGCTTCAAAATGATTTAAGAAGAAGCAATTTGTTTTCTTCAAGCCCAGAGATCTCTCCTCTATCCTTCTCATTAAAGAAGACTAATCTCTTTCAGACTTCCACATGAGACTGAAAACAGATACCAGGTAAAACTGGAAGAGCACCAGAAACATAGTGAGAAATGGAAACAAAAATAAAAGTATAAACAAGATTAAAGAGACATTATACAAATCATCTGAAAATGCTGGTAGTAGACTTCTAAGCAGAAAAAATACTAAAGAAAAAATATTCAATATCAACACAGATAATCAATATGACATTTCTACCCCTTCCTTGTCAATACATAAAGACTTTAAGCAAAAAAAATGGAGACAATTGTTTAGATACTTACTTTCTGGATTTGCTGGCTGCGTTCAAAAATGGCTTGGGCATCTTTGTCCTTCTCTGTGTCCAGTTCATATACAGCTGTTGCACCCATGTCCTCTGGACCCACAGGTTTCTGAAATATGAAAACTATTAGTAGGGCAGAAAGGAAAATGAATCTCAGTCTTTGTTAGCATTATTAAATTTATTATCAAAAAGCTGTACTCTAGCAGATGAATGGCTAAATTTCAGGGTTACATAATTTATCTCTTTTTGTAATAAAAGTTTTAATAGCAGTTAAAGGGGAATAAAATGAGATGCCTTTGATTCAGGCAATGAAGCCAAATAGCAATCTTTTTGTACATGTATCATCCAAGCTACATTACAAACTTTTAAAAATGGCCACCAGATGTTGGCAAAGATCTTGTGAAACCCCATTAATACTAACCCAAGTTTTCTTGCAATTATTTAATTGCTGGGAAACAAAACTCTTACCAATCTATCAGAAGTCATGTAATATGCTACAGTGGACACTGTTCTAAGAATATTCATACCGCAGATCGCGTTGATTTATATGCAATTCCAATTCCTTCAGGTTTGTTATCATCATCACTACTGCTTGACCCATAGGGAGTCTTTGTCTTCATACTTTTCTTTGTCTGGAAGATCAGAGACAATGATACTATCAAATCAATAAATATTCAAAAGACAATCTATATATACTTGATACGAATTGATACGCAGAATACATCACCTTCTGAATCATGGGGTTGGAAACTTCCTTTCGTCTTTCCTTCCTGACTACAGTGCTGCCTTCATCACTGCTGCTACCTTTAAGAAGATGGAAATTGTACAGCGTTAGAAAATAATACATCAAGCAGGGAACACTAGCAGAGCGCAACTGCCTCTCTAGATTCCAAACTCATTCTTAGCCAAAAGATCCTTATATTCAGTTAGAAGTTCAAATTCATATAAACAAACCCAAGCAATTTTTTTCCAATACCTGAGACTGTATACTCTTGACAATGCTCTGTTCTCATAAAAGACAGCCAATAAATAATAATCATTCACTTTCTTCAGAGCAGTTTAAGACAAATGAGAACAATAAAACATACATTTCCATATGGAGCAAGTTAAAAGTATGGAATCTTTTACTAATATTCTTAATTTTAAAAGTTAAGCAGTTTAACTTTTAAAAGTAGTTTAAAGGTAGCTGATAAGGCTTGGGATATCTAACCCTGACAATATTCCCCACAGAATCCACTCTTAACATTACTCGAAGCACCAAGTAATAAAAGCGCAATGGCAGGGATTAAAGAAAACTACAGGTTTACATATATTGTGGGTGGGATGAGCTACAACACCCTTGGCAAGAAGATCCAGCGGGGAAGCTGCTTCTTGTTCTGTCAAAGAGACATGCATTCCGAGTTGTCATGGAAAAGCGAGGCAACTCGGGGCCTACAGCCACTCTTATCCCCAAAGCGACATAACCCTCTTACTCCATTTGTTCAGGATCCGTGGCTTTCGCATGATGACCGCTGCCCACCCGCCGTGTCACCATCCCGCCGCCAAATTTTTTGGGAGACTGAACGCAGCGACGGGCTGTGCTTCTCACCGGGGTCCTGATCGCTGCTCGGCCTCTTGCGTTGAGCCCTCCCGGATGCGGAGCGACGCTTTTTGAAGAGGAAACTACAAACAGGCTGGTCCTCCGCCATGGCAATCAAACCCTTCGCGGAAGTAGGACCCTTGAAGCGCGCTCAACTCGGCCCCTCCTCTTGCGGAAGCGACTTCCGGCCGCTCTTTCTCCTGGGCACGCGGGCGCTGTATCCGTCCCTGTCGAGGATCGCCTTATAGACGTGCGCCTCTTTGAAGAGTAGCACCTTTTGAACGCTTCCGAGTTCCCTCTGGGTTGGCGGCGATTCTGCCGCTTTCCTGCGCTACCTCGGGCAACGGCAAGTCCCACTCTTTAAAATAGGCAGAAAGACGTAATGTTTCTGCTGCCCCAAGTAAGGACACGCGTGCTCTCTAAAGGACAGCAAGTTCAGCCATGGACTGCTTGATCTGCGTTCAGGATCTGAGTTGCCCGCGAGGGAAGTCGCAGAAGCCCCAAGATAAAGCAATCAGTTCTTCTAACAGTTCAGAAGAGGCTCTTCTGAACATTCATTTTGATGTTTCTTTATTTGAGAATTTTACAGATGCTCTGGAACAGTATTTCCCAGTCTCAGCAAGCTACAGGGCGCTTCATGTTAACGTGCTTACGGGCTGGATCTCTCCTTCCCCATCAACGCCAACTGGATTTGGCCACCCAGAAAGGAACAGAAAGAATCAAACAGTGCTTTTGATCCCCTGTTCCTGGGCCTCTTGTAGGTGGTCCAAAACCTTACAAAGTTGGTGGTACTAAATTCTGCTGAGATTTGTGAGGAGACACAGAAAGGGTCTCCCAGCCCATTTGGCCCAGCTTCAGGTCTCTACAGAATCAAGTCAGAATTATTAACCAGAAGAGAGGTGGAAGGTACCCTGGAGGTCTTCTAGCCCAACCCCTGTTCAAACAGGAGACCCTATACCCATGATGACGAACCTATGGCACGGGTGCCACAGGTGGCACACACAGCCATCTTGCTGGGCACACAAACTGTCGGACAACTTACCTCCAGCTGAGCATGCACATGCAATTGCACATGCATGATTGCAGAGACCCAGCTGGTCTTTGGGCCTCCACTGTGCATGCGCGTGATTGCAGCAGGAAATCAGCTGGTCTTTGGAGCTCTCCTGCACATGCACAGGCAATTGCTCATGTATGTGTGCATGCCTGCGTGCAGCGCATGTGCATTGCACATGCAAAAGCTGCATGCATGCACAGATGGTTTGGTTGCACATGCAGCGCACATGGAAGAGCCACACGCAAGTGTGGATGGCACACACAAAGCAAGTACTTTTTGGCACTTGGTAAGTAAAAGATTTACCACCACTGCCCTATACTATTTCAGACAAGTGGCTGTCCAGTTTCTTCTTAAAAGTCTTCAGTGTTGGAGCACCCAAAACTTCTGAAAACAACCTGTTCCATTGGTTAATTGTCCTCACTGTTAAGAAGTTTCTCCTTAATTGCAGGCTGCTTCTCTCCTTGATTAGTTTCCATTTGTTGTTTCTTGTCTACTGATGCTTTGAAAAATAAGTTGCCCCCCCCTCTTCTTTGTGGCAGCCCCTTAAATACAGGAAGTTTGCTGTCATATCACCCCTAGCCCTTCTCTTTTCTAGATTAGCCATACCAGTGGTGGGCTGCAACCGGTTTAACAACCGGTTCTATGAGATAACATTTATTTATTCTATTTTTCCCTGTAAAAGGCAACTTCCTTGCCTTGGCTTTTGAGATCAATGTTCACATTTATACTCCTCAATTTATCATATAATTTATCAAATATTTATTATAAATTATTCAAAGTATTATGATGTTAAGAGCATGTGTGTATATATATCTCCAAGCAACAGCCCTTTAATGTTTTCCCCCAAAAATTATTTATATAGTTATCCAGAAGCATGTTAAACAACCAGGGGCTATCATACTTCCTTATCTTATTTTCTGCTAAAAACCATTGGCTAAGCATTTAAGTTATTTTCATATCTTCTTTAAAGTCATCATATATTCAAATTTTATTGGTCACATGCACAATAATATATGGTACGATATGCAGTGAAATGCTTACGCAACCATTCACGACCATAGGTAAGTTAGGGCAGAAAATAAAGTAAGTTAGGGTAGGAAATAGTTTGGGAATAAGTTGAAGAATAAGTTGAAGAAAGGGGGTAGTTGGGAAGGTGGGTACATCGTGTATCTGTAAACAATC
>JAEANM010014635.1:0-13923 GCA_017656035.1 Myanophis thanlyinensis
TAAATAAATAAATAAATAAATTATAGGTGGGTTCATTACTTAGATACATAACAAACAGATGGTAAAGGAAAAATGAAGTAGCAGAGATGAAACATCTGAATTTCTGCTACAGTAATACTATTTTTAATATTACATAGACCTGTTCCTTCTACAGTACTGCACATCTTTGTGCTTCCACCTATTGCAATATGATCATGTTTCTCTGTGGATGGAATTAAGCCAGTTCACACTGCTTGAGCCAAACCAGTTATTAACTGTTTGTGCAGTTCGGTGAACCGGCTGATACCACCACCGGTTGGCCCTGCCCCTACCGCCCCTCCTTTTCTTGCCTTTCCTGCCTTGGCCATTCGCCTAGACTCTCTGGCTCCCTTGCCCACTTGCCTTGCTCACCATCCTTCGCAGCTCACTTAGACCATGTAGTGCCCATGGCCCAGCTTTCTGGTACCCTTGCCCACTTTCCTTGCTAACCTAGACTCACCTGCAGCCCTGATGCTCTCCAGCTCCCTTGCCTACTTTCCTTGCTCACCAGCCTTTGCCGCTCACCTTTGGTGAGCCATCTTAGGGTTGCCATTCAGGGTGGGAAGACTGCAGGGGCGTGATTGGAAGCTGAGGTGGCGAATGGATCAGCCACGCTGATCAGCTGGGAGGCAGCAAATAGACTGACCATGCCAATTAGCTGGGAGGATTGGCCATGCCCACCCAGTCACATGACCACCCAGCCATGCCCATTCAGCTGGTCATGCAGAAAACCAGTTGTTAAATTATTTGAATCCCACCACTGCATCTATATATCAAATGGATCTCATTTGCATCCACTTCTTTCTTCAGGCATCTGTTAATTTCCAGACCTCCTGTCATCTAGATACTGTCCAATCACAGACTTTCTTGGCTTCAGATATGTAACCCAGTCACACGTATCATCTTGCCTTGCTTTCATTTAATTAGTCTTCTGTGGTGCATGTTCAACTATGTTTCTAGGAAGATGGAATGATGACTACTATACTTGAATGTTTTCTCTATACTATATCTACTCAACACACTTTCTCAAAATATTGGTTTGATTCAGGAATTAGGCCCCTACTTACCTGTATAATAAGTTGATGTCTTAGCTGAGGTTTATAGTGGTCACAAAATAAATATTACTTTTGAATATCTTATGCTGTATTACTGTACATCTATTATGGTAAACCTATGCATTTGGAAATAAATCTCAGTAATGGGGCTTCTATCAGCTGAAAGATAATATAAGATAAAACCCTTGGGAATATGCTTGTCTGGATTATTCTATGGTATAGTTTACAAACTATATGTCAGGGTTCCACACAACATCAGCAACGCAATCAGAATTCCAAAGAAACAAAAGTCCATAGAATAAGATTTTATTGAAGACATTGTTCTGGTATGGAGATTTCTGGAGAAATCCTGAATCTAAAATTCCTGGGCTTTCTCCACCCAAGTAAAACTGAAAGTTCCACCCCACTAAATATCACATGTTAATTTCTCACCAACCCTTTCAAAGAAAGTTCCAACATTTCCTTTAGGACTTCCCATCGCAGGTGTTCACAGCCCAGATAAACTTTCCCATGAGAACTATGCTAAAAAAATGTAGACTAGATAAAATCCCCGACTGGATTCTATCAACCTCCACTCCTCCAACCCGATGGCCTTGCAGAATTAAGAAAAATGTGTCAAAGCTAAAAGGCCCCTTATAATATGCAAAGCAATAGCTAATACTGTTCAGCAAAAAAGCCCCAGTCCAAAATGCCCTTTTAGGCTTGACACTATATTCACAAAGTATTTTTTATATCTGTGTCTATAGGCTGTTTGAATATGAACAATTTAACACCTGCTTCACTGAAACGGACTTTTAACTAGTCCTTAAAGATCTTTGTATTTTAGTCTGTTTGCAATGAATAGTGCTTGGTTTTACTTAAACACTTTAACCTGGGATGTCATGATTTTGGGCATTTAAAAAAAAAAAAAGGCTTTTCTACAAAGCAATATGGGTTCATTAGTTAACTACCAGTGTGACGTTCACTATATCTTATGTTCTTTTATCAAATTATCATTTACTTTATCATTGTAACCTGCTTAGATTAGGTGGCGTACACATTCTTATAACAAACAAAACTAACATTAATGCAAAGATCCATCGTGTTCTTTTTACATTTACACTTAGTCATATACAATACATGTTATGGCAAATGTCCATAATGATTCTGAGAATTAACACAATAAAATTTTATGATACAATATTTCTTCACCTATTCATTTTGTGTAAGTTTTCCATTATATACATTTGTATATAGGTGAACATAGAATTTGTAGGTGAACATAGAATTTGAAGAGGAACATCATTATAGACAAAAATCACCCGTTTTCTACTGTAATAACCAGCCTACTACACGGTTAATATTGGTTAATTAAACTAATCTCAAATCAGATGTCTCAGCAGCCTTAGGATTTTCTTTAATTACTCTTAAATTAGTTTTTGTCACCTGTTCCTGTTTTTTAAATAGATTTTTATTTGCTGTAATAGTTAAAAAAAACTTATTTAGCATGTCTGGGGTTGAATGAATATTATATTTCACAAGTTTCTAGTTAAAAGATATCATAAAAATTCCTTGACATAATCATTAATTATGTGGGTGTGTTACAAATGTTGACATTTATTTGAAATGAAATATGAAGTGCAATAATGGTCAGGAAGAGTATATCAAGATGACAAATAAAATAAAAGTTAGCTTTGAAAAGAAATATATTGACTTAATTAAATCTCTGTCATATGCTTGGGGGGAAAAAGTAAATTAGCTTCTATTGTATTGGTAGATACTTCAGATTTGATATAAATTAAGTTGTTATTATTTTTTTGCCTGAATCCATCATTTGTAGTTAGCAAAGTGTATTGTTATTTTTGAGATGTGTTGGAGCTTGTGCCCAAAATAATAAATAATCTGTTAGTACAAATCAATCTTTGTGTAATGATAGAGCAGTCAAGAAGTTCTTCCAAAGCTATTTTTCATCACATTACAGATATCTATAATATTGTCTAATACTGTGAAAAATTCAGTAGTACTATTTTAATATGTGATATCCTACTTTTGATACCTAATGCTTGTGTGTAATAACGTAATTACACTTAAACTATTCAAATACAGTATGCACAAAGTATTACTGCTTTCTATGCACATCTATTGTACTTGAAAGGAGAATGATCTTTCTGAAAAGGTATGCTTCATTGGAAAGAGGTGTTCCATATATCCTATCTATATATGAACAAAAGATATTAGAAAGATAACAGAAAGAGACCAACAAAATCAAAGATATTAAAATTGTTCATACATTACTCAAAGCCATAATGTGGTTGCCCTGGTTTTGATATCCTAGAGTTTGAGTTCAACATTTTAATTTGAAAAGTATACTGGAAGACATAACTTGATAGTGAGATGGGTGGCATATAAATTTAATAAGCAAAAGAAATAAACATATATTTAAGTAGCTAAGCATTCTGGTATGTTTAACAAGATATCATTATCACAAAGACTTAGTGGGTGGTGGGCGTCTCAATCCAATATGTAGTTTCTTCATAAAATGACTGGCAGACTGAAAAGGATGTCATCTTGTATATGAAGCTAAAAGTTAACCATTCAGTTGTGTCCTATTGACTTATTATCAAGAGTAGTCTGGATTTTGTAGCTACAGTAGCCTCACCACAGGTCTCTTTAAATGCTTCTGTAACAGGCTTTTTTTAATGCTCCTTCTTGGATAAGCCTTCCATAAAAGTTATTGTCTCTTTATTTCCCCAGTCATTCAATTTATTGTAGTAAAGCTTCAGATTATTCTTTTTACATAGAGTTTATTTTTATTGCTGTATTGTCCTCCAAGAGTGCTGAACTTCAGTTCACATCATCTTTCAGGCAAAACCTGCTGGGTTTTTGCCAGCTTCTTTTACTGTCTCTTGTGCTGGTAGCTAATTTTGAGAAATCTTACAAAATGCTGACTTACAAATAAGCTAAATATATATGATAATGTTGAGCTTTCCAGGGAGGCAGTGATTTATACATAAGAGGGTTTGTGGGGGGAACCAACGGAGAGAATAAATGAGTTTTAAAATAGATGGTAGACTCTGGTCTAAAGCTATTTGCTTTAGGGATTTAGTTGGAAAAAGCAAGTTGACATGCCCAACAATTTATTTAACTCCCCCCCAACTCATTTTTATTTGTATAGGTGGGTGTTCCCCAAGCAAGTCTTTTGAATTACAGTGGATCATGTTCTTTTGGGATATTACCTTTCCCAAAGTTAATGGAAAATCATTTTTCTTTCTTCCAGCAGTATTCTTTCTCTTTGTCATTTTTCTTCTCTTAGGACCATGTGACCAATCCAATCGAGAAAACAATACAAATGAATTTCATAAAAGGGAAGGGCAAACCAATACCTGTTATATCACTCAAGTTATTCTAAAATGCAGTTGATCTACTTCAGGTCATACTGAATATCTTTTATCTTGTTATTCGCATCTTTAAATTAAAGCAGCAGAAACAGTCCACATCTCTTTTTCTTTGAGCTGCAAATGGCTGGGATTTTCAGCCCGATTGCCCTTGCCAATTCCAAACTAGCAAGGCTTGTACAATATAAAAGGATTTTGATTTCCCATGTTGATATTGCATTACTGCACACTGAGCTGTAGTGCTCTACAAAGTCTTGTACTCATCTTTCATCCATTGTCACTGCTTTTTTGTGCAAAATCTCTTAGCGGTTTCAAGCTCTGGATACCTGGGCAGACCAAAGTGGTCAAAGTGGCCAGGTTTAAAATCTGAGGTGGATGCATCTCCACTATTATAAATCAAGCCATTCCTCATTGAATATATCTTGGAGGCAGAAGCAAAGGGCATACACAAAAAAAAAAACACCCTGTATTTGTGGAGGACAATATTTAATAATGTAGAACTGCCACAAGTGGTATTGGACTTCTGATGAACAGGTCTGAATTCAGTTCAATTCAAACCTTTATTGTCAATGCACAATATAGATATATTGTCAACACACACATTATTCTACCAGTATGTACATATTGCATGTTGCACTGGCATTATGGGTCTGTTGTATCAAGTCTAGTCATGGTGTTACCATATGTGGCATTTAGAAGTCTGATGGCCCATGGATAGAAGCTGTTTCAGCCTATTTGTCTGGCTGGCTATGCTTCTATATCTCTTGCCCAATGGTAGAAGTATGAAGAAGTGCTGTCCAAGGTAAGAGTCATCCCTGAGGATTTTTCTCACTCTGTTGAGACAGCGGGACCTGGCAATTTCCTCCAGTGGGGTTATAGGGCAGCCCATATTTTTTTGTGCTGTGCTCATTACCCTCTGTAGTGCCTTGTTGTCTGTGGTTGTATGGTTGTATGTCTGCAGTTGTATGGTATGCTACCGCAGACAAGAAAACATTCAAGTATCCTGTTGTCTGACACAGTAAGTGAGGACACTTTCTATTGTTGACTGGTAGAAAGAAGTCATCAGCCACTGTTCCACCTGGTTTTTCCTTAAGACTCTTAGGAAATGGAGTCTCTGTTGGGCCTTCCTGACCACCTGGGATGTGTTACTTTTTCAGGTGAGGTCCTGACTGAGGTGCACTCCCAGGAATTTGAAGGAGAAAACACTCTCCATGCTGCCTCCCTTGATATAGAGTGGGGCAGGTTCCTCTCTCTGTTTCCAGAAGTCCAACACCATCTCCTTAGTCTTGCTGGTGTTTAGATGCAGGTTGTTTTCTCAGCACCATGTAGCTTCTGGATTTCTTTCCTATATGCTGTTTCATCCCCTCCTGTGATAAGGCCCAGCATAGTGGTATCATCTGCAAACTTTATTACCATGTTAGATGGATCTGAAGGTATGCAGTTGTGTGTGTACATCAAGTAGAGGTAGGGTCTAAGCACATAATCCTGAAGGAAACCTGTGCTGAGCTTCAGGGTGGAGGATGTAAAGGACCCAGCCCTTATTGTTTGAAAGGCACAAGAAATGGATATGAGCATTATACCTGTTTTGAATAAATATTCATGTTTCTGCAGAATTTCTCCAAACCTAAGAGTTTAGAAAATGTTAGATGCTTGTCACCATCCCTTTGTTGCACAGGGATGCAACAATGCACAGTATTTCCAAATTCCTCATACATACATGAACTAGGCCTGCCCACAGTGACTACATTTCTCTTTGATGGTGACCTTTTAATTACATAAGCTATTTTATGTGCCTAACTGGGTCTTTGTAGTTTCATAACTTGCCCCATAGACAAGTTTCTCCCACTCTAGTGACCTTTTCTGGCACTTTGAATCAAAGGGGAGTGAAGAATTGCAGCTGTTCAACTCCAGATTTGTGAAACAGGGAAGGGTATATCTTATGAAAGCAACTTGTTAGAGGTACCTTACTAGAAGCATCATCAAAACATAGCATTTACTTTCTCTGAGATCTTTTCAATCAGGGACAGCCCTTGTATAATACTGCATCTCTATAAATGCCCAAACAGATGCCAGAACAAAGAGACAGTTTCCTTATGATGTGTGCACAACACAATTAATTGGTATGTTGCATTTTAATGAGAAATTACTCTAAAATATGCAGGATAGTTCAAATAAACATCCCAAGCAGGAATTACAGACTTCATTTGTTATTAAATCAGGCATACCTGATCTTTAATTTCCAGACATTGTTATACATGCATGCACAAATATAGGCATACTCCCAAATAATAATAGTAATAAAAATCATGATTGGTTTAAGTTCCCTCTAGCACATAGGTCAATATACTATGACTAAATTCATTACAAAACCATCAGAAAATAAAGAAAGGTGGAGATGGGGAAGAATGCCTTCCTGTTTCTGCAAAATTAATGTTGAAATTTAAATATTCCCATAATGCCAGCAAAAGTAGAAAACATGATTATGGATTAACAAGAGAGTGAATACATTTGAACTTTCTATCAGTGAAGACAACAGAGGGATTTTTCTCCCCTTCCTTCCCTTCTTTCCATTATCCCATTACATTGTTTAATAATAAGTTGAATTTTGAGATGTTATGGGATATTTACTTGTCCAATAGTTCTGGCATTGCTTTTGAGCCTTGATCAATGGAATCTTATCAGCATCTGTAATTGGAATAAGTCCTTCTTCAAACAAACTTGACAATGATCACTGAACTATCTGCTGCTTTCTAAGTGGGTCAGAGTTTTCACATAGCAAAATGAAGGCAGTGATATTGGATATATATCCAGGTTAGACAGTATGATTTTGCTCATGGCTATAATTTCAAATATAAACTGCTCATCTTAAAAAAAAATAGAATTCCATCTAAATCTACTTATTCCAAGTCATATTTATCGTTACATTTTGTTGCTTTTTGTGGGAAATTAGGCTTTTGATGGTGTTTTAATGTACTTTAAATAGTTTAATTTCTTTGGGTCTAGTATTATGAAAAAGATACTGATTTCAAATCTAATATCTTGTCAATAGTGTGGAAACATTTAATAGGCTTAATAGTTCCTTGGAACCAAATTAGTTTGTTGAAACCTACTTATGTATTAAGGTGTTTGTTCTGAATGGATATAAATGACAAATTCAGTGGTATTGAACAAGGAATACATTGAAATATATCATTTTTATGGCCAACAACTAATTAATTTCTGTGCTTCTTCTCCTGCTTGTAATTTTTTTTCTGTGACACTAATGAATGTGCAATATAAAAAGTAGTTGTAAAATCACATACTTCATATATAATGTATCATATATAATACAAGATATGTATATCCTGTACTCCTGGCAACTAAAAAATAATTGTCATATGTTATTACCCTCTGTCCAAGGGCAATTGCATCTAAAGTAGGGTGACCATATTTTGATTTCCAAAAAAGAGGACGAGGGCTAGCCGGCTGATAGAACAACGGAGATTGGTGAGAGAGGATCAGCCATCCATAACCACTGAGGTTATGGCGTGCCATGCAATCAACCATAGACATGTGTCTTTGGGTTAATGGAAATACTTTTCCGAACATTCCTGCCAGTCTCACAACCGGGACTTTCGCACGAAGCCAAACGGTGCATCCATCGTGGCAGAATTGCAGACTTTGCACCTCGCAAAGCATCATGGGTTGAAGCTTCTTTTGTTGAAATCAATAGGACAAGTTGTTCAGGGTATATTTGTTCCATGGGAACAAAATCCTACTATGTATCAGAGTCATTGCAAAATCCCTTTGCAAGGTGACAGTAGAAATAGGCACATGGGAATTGGGATTTTTCCCTTGGACTTGCATTTAATGGTGTTTAAGCTGCTAACCCAGTACTGCAAATTACATTGGATCTAGCAATGCTTATGGACTAAACATTAAATGCCTGAACACTTTAGGGAAATAATTCTGACTTCCTTCCAAAGCATTTTTCCAACTGCTTATATCATTACAGCTTGCCTTCCTGGTGTGGCTAGAATTAAATTCAGGCTTTTCTATCATTAAACTTTATTTTCCAAAGGTTATAAACATTGTTGTTATGGTTCACTATAAGTAAAAAAATGTAATACATAGTGTTTCAACCCAAGACCTCATGCTTTTTATAATTAAAAAAGGCAAGCTTTTGAGAATTCAGAATGGAACACCCATTGATTTTTTAAAAAAATCCTACATATTTACTGTACCTACTTAAATGCTCCTCAAACATGGAATTTAAAGTGGAAATGAAACCCCACATCATGTGTAGCACTTGCAATATAAGAATCTCATATTTCATCATACAATAATAAATGATTTATATTTGTCCCATTGTTTTATTGTGCTGAGCTTAGAGGATGGAAAAAGAATAGTGGATTCTTCTAGGTAGAACCTATGAGTCTGTTGAGATGTTGGTTTTTGTACAATAAGCCAGGAACAGAAGTACAACTGTGACATTATATCAAATAAAGTGCCATGTCTTCATTGCAATCTCATTAAACTCCATCTGGATGAGAATGGGTGGGCTCTTTAATTAGTCTTTCTTGGCATGGTTTCTTTCTCCCTGCCTGCTTATGTTCATTTTAACTGCTTGCCTCCTGAGCAATATTTGAAATGTAGAGTCTCCTTTTTTCCTTCTTCATGTTCAGGAAGAGGCAATTTCTGTTGCTTCTTTTTTTCTATCCAGTGGGAACTTGAGAAGGCAACGCTTTAAAAATATGGTCGGGGATCCTTGGAAAAGGGATTAGCCTTCATCTAAAGCTTTTAGGCACATGTAGGTGGAGAAAATGGAACAGTGCAACATGATTTTTTATCATGTTTTCACCCTAGAACTGAAGACTCTCTTGAGTAATTGACTGTTGGTTTATTGTGGGAATGGCAGAGGTCACTCATGAGCAGCACCCATGGAAAAGAAGGAGCAAGTGATGGAATAGATGTGTTTGTGTTATCATGCAAGTGTCATTACTTACACATTTATGTCAGATGCTGAGATATAAGTATGTAATAATGGCTTTATGATGGATTTCTTGTTACAGTAGTAGCCATAAAGAAAACAATGTACTATAGTGTGGACTAATGCAACATAATAAATGCCTGCATATCTTTCATTCTCCCCTTTTTATAGGCATATATATTATGCACATGTGTATATGCATACCAGCATCATGTAAAGATGAATTCAAGTATCGGATAAAGATTCTAGAGATACATGCTGACATGATGGCAGGAATCAAAATAATTCATAATAATCTGACTTTAAAAAAAGATGTGAAGAGAACCAGTAATAACAATCTGCACTTGAAATAATTGCACTGGGGTCCCTTCTTGCTTTTATACCCTCAAATTTAATGTCCCTCAAAAATCAAATGACTAAATTTATCCCAGAATAAAAGTAGGGCTGCTTTTTTCTGAGCTTAGAAAATTTTCTTTGGTAAAGACCCAGGTTCTTTCCATATTTTAATGTCACAGAATAAAATTAATTTCTGACACACTGTTAACATTCCTTTGTGTCGCAGTCAAGTGTTTTTATGCTTAAAAAACTTAATAAGAAGCAGACGTAAAGCTTAGGAAAAGACATAAAAACATTAAAAACAGCTTTCAAAATTGGTGATAAAACTAACACTAAAATGGATGCTACTTACTGAATGTATGATTAGTGATGGGTGAATTATTCTCAACTCAATTAAGAACCGGTTTGGCATATATAAGCTTCCAGAAATAATTATTAGAAAAAAGCTTATTTATTTCGAAAGAGTTGCACTTATGCAAAAAACTGCCACAATCCTTTTGTCCTCCATAATTTTCATGAACATCTGAAATGTACTGTAGTTTCCCCCTTCTAAAGAAAAATGTAGACAATACAAGAACGGTTTAAATGTTGATGGAGATGAAACCATATAAAAGTTTTTGCAGGAAAGATTTCCTTTTTTCCAAAGAGAAAAGATTACCATCAGACAAATGTAGTCTTTCCAATAGTCAAAAGAACAAGATCCAGAATTGAAATAGCCTAGGTCCTTCATCAAAGTATGAGGATCATAATAAACCTATTTGATAAGAGACTTACAGAAGAACTAATGCTAAAGAAAATGTTTTATTCCCTATTGCAACACAATGATTTTTTTTTCCTAGTACATATTTTTCTCAAAGACTTTTTCCTGCAGTGAATTGAATCGGAGGATTGGAAAAAGAGGGTGGGTGTGCAGTAGACAGAAATAGACATCATTTTTTTCTTCTTTTATATAGTGCTTTTGAACATATATCTTCAGATATTCTAATACCTGAAATACCCCAGACTCTAAAGGCCCTATTTTGTTGAAAATGCAACCTTGACTAAAAAGAGATGAAACACTGAAAAATGATAGTAACTTCAGCCTCAAACAAAAGTTTGGATTAAACTGTACTATTACTAAATTCCATATGACACATTGGAAGAGTATTTCTAATAATAGCATCAAAAATATCATTAGAGAAAAGCAACCAAAATAGATAAAAAATGAAGGTTTATTTGAACTCTTGCACTAGAACAAGGGTGTCAACTTGATTTCATTGAGGGCTGCATCAGGATTGTGTTTGACCTTGGGGCTGGGCTGGGCATGGCCAGGGTGGGCATGGCCAGCTTGACATCACTCATGACAAGAGTACCTGTGGTGACCCAAGCACTCTGCCAGTGAAAATGGGCCCTCGAGCTCCATTTTTGGCTGGGACAGCCACCTGCAACCCTCTGCCAGCGAAAATTTTTGGAGCTTGGAGGGGAGGATGTGCATAGCCCTCCTGGGCTCCATTTTTGCTGGCAGAGATACTGCTGGCCAGTCGTTTGCTGTTTCCAAGGCAGTCCCACAGGCCAGATCTAAGCACCCCACAGTCCTTGAGTTTGACACCCCTGCACTAGAAGAACCACAGTTTTGTTTGAAGAAAGTTTCATAATTACTAGGCCATGTTTGCAGGGTTCAGCTTCTATGCTCACCAGTCTAATTCATCCTACCAGCAGCAATATAAGCAGAGGCTTTAAGCAGCTTCTGTGATTGACTTAAGATATTTAAAGCCATCTTATTTATAATATGTCACTGTTTATATAAGGTACTGGAAGAGGAAACAGCTGCTGTTCAACCTGTACTCCCCCCCCCCTCTTTCTTGCTGTGCACATACTTCATATATCTTGCACAATTGAATGTGAAAATATAAAACGTATTTTAAATTGAATTGTATGGTTCTGTAGTTTTGTGGCTATTGCAGCTTACTCTTTATAGCATCATAGACAGATCAATATTTGCTCTCATTCTCTCTTTCTTAATTTGTCAGAAGTATATCTGTCTTGGTCATTCTCTTATTCTTGTTCTTCATTTCCACAAAGAAAATATTGAATGGAGTAAATGGCAATGTTTTATTTGCTGCATTTCCTAACATTGGTCTCAATATCAAAGGCTAACTTTCAAAATCATAAAAGCCACCAGCAGGAGTCACGTTTTATCTCTTTCAGCCCAGATGGTCACCATAAGTTTGCTTAATTACTGAAATTTCTCAGCCGTCTATTCTCAGCTGCAAACTCCCTGTCACCACCCACAACTTAAAACAGCTCTCCATTTTTTTAATGACTCAAATAAAGATCAGCTTAAATAATTTTGTTGACATTTCTTGCAGCTGTTTTTTTACTCACTTATGCCATTATCTTGTTAGATTTTATATGTCATAATTCAGAGCCAACAGAACACTGCCAAACTCTTTATCAATCATCTGTCTCCATTTCTGTTCAGTCCCAATGTAATTGCTCTCGCTCTCTCTCTCTCTTCATTTCTCTTTTTTCCCAACAACATGTAGCCAAGGAGAAACATATTTACAAAATGTTTAATTATTATAGGAATATTTTTGTTTTCGCTTATTCCCGTGCTGTGCCTGTCCCAGTATTTATCTCAAAGCAGCTGATATTACAGAAAACATTTGTGTGTTGGAACTAAAGCTTGGGCTCATGCCATAAACCGTGTAGATGAAACGCAGCATCCCACTTTATATTGCATCCATCCATTTTGAATTACATAGAGGTAATGGTTCAGTATCAAACACACAAGAGGGAAAGAGCCATATCTGTAATACAGATGTGTGTTTAAGTAGGAGTCACCTCTTCTCTGTCCATTCAGGCTTACTCCCATCTAACAACCATTGGACTGCAAGCTTTTTCCTGTTTCATTTGTTACCACTACATTCTGTTCAATCGCTAGCATTATAAATCAATCCTTAACCATTTTTATACCACATAAGGCTTCTTAGAGATGCTTAGGTTACCCTTTAATTGATCTTCCATTGCAGGACTGGTTTAAGGGAATGCAGCTGCAAATAGAAAGACCCTAAGCAGAGTGACAAGTACATGAAGGTTATGGGTGAATGGAAGCAAGTGAAAATTGAGAGCGTGGAAGCAAAGAGGTTTACCCACAAGCTATCCCTACTCCTTAACAACTGATAGATTGGGCTGGTTGGGTCATTCTCTTAAACACATTTTTCCTGTGTGGTGTGCTGTATACCAGGTGTATACCAACCTTTTGGGTCTCAGGGACCACTAAATTCATAATTTTAAATCCCGCAGACCACTAATATGATCTGCCTAATGACTGACCCCTGATTTAGTGCAATATAAAAAATGCAAATAATTTTTCTGCAGACCACTAAAAATTTGTCATGGACCACCAGTGGTCTACAGATCACTGATTGGTGACCACTGCTCTGAAAACAAACCACTGGTGATGAAGGTGGGATACTGAGAGACCAACGACAGACAGACCCTGAAAAAAAAAACTCCAGACGCTCCATCAAAATGCCAACACACGCTCCTCCAGCTCCCTTCGACCCGGACACGGAAGAATGGGAATCCTTTATGATCCATTTCAGAAGCTACCTGGTAGTAAACGACTTGGAGAGAGTTGGTGATGACAAAAAAAAGAGCCCAATTAATTGGCTACTGTGGACAACTAACGCGATTAGCACAAGGGCTAGTCTCTCCAAACTCCGTTGAAACTGTCTCGTGGACGGAACTCCAAAAAGCATTGAAAGAGCATTTCGACCCAGCACTTTCACGGACAGTACTATGCCACCAGTTCAACGAGAGAAATCAGAAGGAAGGTGAGTCACTCAACGCATACATAGCCGAGCTTTGTATAGCCACGGAGAAATACGAATTCTCCGATCTTGAAGACCGCTTGACAGATCGTTTGGTGTGTGGTGTGTGAGATTCAGCATTACAGCAGAAATTACTGGCCAAGCCAGAATTATCATTGAAACAAGCCATCAGCATTGCCTGGGCTGCCGAATGTGCGAAGAAATCCGTGGCAACCATCAAACAGCCAACGAAAAAAGCACCAAACGAGAGCCCGCCAAGCATAAAAAGGGCGGGAAACATGAACCGGCTCAGCGAAGAGAGTGAAAGCGAGACAAGCGGGGACGAAGCAATCAACTTTAATCACCCCAAGACAACA
>JAEANM010014636.1:0-13923 GCA_017656035.1 Myanophis thanlyinensis
GAGCACTGAGCGTAGACCTAGCCTGCTTCTCTGTGCCACCTACTGACACAAACATGGCACAGAAGCCATGCCTGCAATGCCTGGTCTTCCTCAAGATAGAATCGTAAGTACTGATAATCGTAAGCAATCAAGTCATAATTAGGAAACAATCAATAATTAGAAAACAATAATCTTTAGGAAACAATCACATTTAATAACTATGAGCTTTAACCTTCAGTTATGATAAAAAAGGAAACAAGCTTTAAGGTGTAATGCAAACAAGAATGATTTTGATTCTGGGCTCCATTCAGAGTTGCCTGAAGGGAAACCTTAATTTAAAACTGGGTTTTCGTTCCCTCTTCCCACCAGTTTCCTTCTAACAACTCTTAATAAAAAGAAAGGCACACATTCCTCAAGAGCATACAACACTTAATGATTGTCATAGGCAATTAGCAATAATCAATAATCAGGAAACAATAATCAATAATTATTAGGACACAATAACTTAACCTTCAGAGATCAAACTCCCCCCCAAAATTTTTTTAAAGCTGTTAAAGAAACAGGAGGGAACACCAAGGCCCTTCAATTTCAAGCAGTTACCTTAGAGCAGAGCAGAGCAGAGTTACAATAGAAGCAATTTTAAAACAAACTTACCAAATTCTGTGCCTTCAAGCTGGGTCATGTTGGAGGCAGGCAGATTTGGGATTAGCTGCTCGCAGCTCGGCAATGATCAGGGATGTTCGGCCCAGTCAAGCCGAGCCACTTGGGATACAGCTGCTCAGAGGAGTCTTGCAGGCAGGTAAAAGGGTTCCCTGGGGTGCGGGAGGCCGAACACCAGCCCAGTAGCATGGCAGAAGGCAGGGAAACTAGGAAAGTCCAGGGAGGGAAAGGGATGCCTTTCCTAGGCCATAAGCATCACCTTTAATTAACCGCGGTGCTGGGGCTAGGGGACCTGGGAAAGGTCAAAGTCAGTAGGGTGGGAGGGTGCCTGGGAAGGCAGCAAGCATCTACCTTTACTTAACTGGTGGTGCTGGTGCTAGGCAAAATACTCAAGTCCAGGGATGGGGGGTGGGTAGGTGGCTAGCTAGGCTGCGAGCTTACTTACCTAGTAGGCAGGCAGGCTCTGTTGGGCCACATGCAGTGCGTCCACATGAAAACTTCCAGGCAAGGTAGGCAAACTCTGTTCTCCAGTGAGGAATACAGAGAGTGAGCTCTGCCAGGGAGGCACATGAGATGAGGTCATGTGACTGGGCAGGGCGTTGCAGGCAGGTGGGGTGGGACGAGTGCTGAGTGGGCGGGTGGGGCGACCACTGAGCAGCTGAGTGAGCGGGCAGGGGTGAGCACTGACCAGGCAACTAGGCAACTGGGCAGGGGGAAGGGGGGGTGAGCCACAGCCAATTTTGCCGGTTCTCCAAGCTAGGGAAAATTTCCACTACTGGTACGGGCGAACTGGTCTGAACTGACTGAATTTCACCCTGCTTGCACTAACCACTTTTACTTCAAGCAGTAGTTCACTAAACTTCTATGAGAAACTTATTTACATTCCAATTAATTTGTCACTGAAGCAGTGACAAAAGTGACATACTGTCACTGAGATTGCACTGACCTTTTATTAGTAAAAAAAAGTCTGTGTGAAACTGAGAATCTCTTTTGAGTGTCTGCCTTAGCTCAATTCATAGTCTGGATATGTAAAATTATAGCTGGGAATAAGCTGTGCATTAAACTGAGCAATTATAAGAAAAAAAGAAAGAAGGAGGAGGAGGAAGAGGAAGAGGAGGACAGACAGGTGGTATTTGGACATAGTCTCTTTGCTAAACTATTTTTTCATGAATTTTGACCAGCATGAGTATACACTGAGGCACATGGAATGCAGTTACCTTCCTACGGAAGTGGTATCTATTTATCTACTCGTGTTTACAAGCTTTCAAACTGCTAGGTGAGCAAGAGCTGGGGCAGGTAACGACAGTTGTGCAGTACTCAGATCTTGAACCCTGACTGTCAGATTTCCAGCTGACAAGCTCAGCTTTTCTAACCACTGAGCTTGTTGCACCCCCTGTCAACCCCATAAACAATAACACAGTTTAACATATCAAGATCAGATATTCTTCATTTTCAACTGGTGGTAACAATGTTTTGAAACAGGAGAGAGGAGGAGTAAATTATATAAAAATGAATCAATTATTTTGCTTACGGGGAAGAAGCAGAGGGCCACTTTCTTTTGAAAAGGAAAAGCTTTATTGGAAAATAGTCCATTAATTTTCTTCAAAATCTGAAGGTGATTATCTCTCCCAATCATTCATTTTCTATTTTATGGGGCTCTTCGGTCCAAAATACTGTTGCTGTGTCAGCAGGGGAGGCTTAAAAACCACAAATTGTGTGTCTTGCACACTTTTCCTCTTGTTATACATAGGAGCCTATATTATAGCAAGAGGTTGTAAAATTGGGTTGGTCAGGCAAGCTGCTGCTTAGCAGTATTACGAACTCTGCATTTTTCCATCATTTGAACTCCAAACGTACACCATTGGGTGGCTCAAAATAACTTATGGGGATATTTTTTTTAAGTTCCTTGTTAAAAACTTTTACAAAAATGCTTCTTTAAATCATATATATGTATAATTGATATCACTATTCCAGCAATCTGATCTTGAAAAGTGTATTAGATTATTATAATTTTTTTAAATCAAATTCAGATTTTTTTTTCAAATTCAAATTTTATTTGTCACATACACAGTCATATACAGTATGATGTGTAGTGAAATGCTTTGTGTGATCGCCCTTGACCATAGAAATGGGGGGGGGGGGCAGAGAGAATAGACCATAGGAGTGATAGAGAGTAGGTGGGAATATATACTTGGATAGAGAGGAGGAGGAATAGAGGATAAACAATGTAAGTATACAGTGTCAAGTATAATGTCCAATGTATGTTGTTGGCAGTAGTGTCCATTCTGTGTAATGATCTGAAGGATGAATATGATTGCTCTAGCCTGGGTGTTATCCTGGTTTAGGGACTGTACCACTTGTGGGAAGAAGCGTCTCCTCAGTCTTTCTGTGTTGGCTTTCAGGGAGCGGAATCGCTCATCATTGAGAACAGTTTGTTGTTGGGGTGACTGAGGTCCTTCACTATCTTTTTGGCCGCAGTCACCAAGCATTTGCTGTCTCTGACCACTAACCTTATTTTAACTTACTAAGTCTTTATCACGCCTTTATTGCTTCATTTATTTTTATAAATAACTGAGGCAGCAAACATATGTCATACTCTTTCCTCCCCCTATATTCCTACAACCACATTGTTGTTGCAGCTAGCCCAAGATCACCCAGCCAGCTTTCATGCCTAAGGGGAGACTAGAACTCCTGATTTCTAAGGCAGCACCTTCACCACTACACCAAACTTGATCTTTTTTTTTCTACCTTATTGTTGTTATTTTTCCAATAGATCTCCTGAAGCTTCATCAGCACCCTGCATACTGTACTACTAATGTAGTGCTGTGAGTGTTCTTATCGAATTATACAATTGTTATAGTGTCTTAGTCCCTCTCCAGCTAATCAAGGAAAAAGGTAGATGAAATACATCTTGGGAAACTGAGTGTGAATTTATCTGTGATACAGGCCTGCCTGTATGCTTTAGAAACTATCAAAAAGATGGTCCACCCCCACCCGCCAACAATATTTTAACTATCCAGTTCAAAGGAATAATTCACGGAGCTGCACACAATTAGAAGTTACACTCACAGTAAGTGTGATGCTATTTGACACTGAATATGCTACAGTTACTCCAGATTATTTTAACAATTTTGTAGGCAGGTGAGATTTTTCCACTGGGTAGCTGTCAGGGTATGGAATGTGTTCCCCAAGGAGGTGTTTTTAATACCCAATATTTAAGAAAATGATCGAAATGCCTTTGTTTCACCAATCTGTTTTTAACTGTATTGATTTTAAAGCTGGGTGTCTGCTTGTCTTCTATAGCTTCCCATCTCACTAACATGACTCTGGGCAGGGCACAATAAAAACAGAATAAAAACACAACCAATAATTCTAAACATAAATATAAAGTGAGACAGCCTCTCTCTCTCTCTCTCTCAGCCCAACTTACCTCACAGGGTTATTGTTGTTGTAGGGAAAATAAAAAAAATAGAAGGACAAAGGTGTGTTGGGTATGTTCACTGCCTTGTGTTATCTATAAAAACAATCAAGGCAATATACAAACAGCAGCCAAGAACACTCACAGCATCCCATAATCAATATAGCCAGGAAACAGCCTCATTCACACTTATCAGGCCCAGGCTTGACAGCAAAACCAAGGTTTGAAGGCCTTATGGAAGGCCAGCAAGATTGAGACAATTCTGAGGATTGGATAATGTTCCAAAGCGTAATTGTTACTTTTTGGGGGGAGAGAGGGTGTTGTTTGTTTGTTTGTTTTAATATACTTTCTGACATTTTTATAATGTTTCCAGATAGCCTAGTTTCTGGCAACCTCCTTAAGTAAGCTGAAACAAAAGGTATAAATCTTAGTAATTGATTAATTACATGCCATCAAGCTGGTGTCAACTCTTAGCAACTTTGTGAATAGATTTTCGCCATCTATTTCTAAGCTGGCCCAAACAACTGAAAATAATGATGCTGAATCATATGAAGCCAGATTAATTAAATCTCAGGGATATTGCTGTAAGAATAAACAGAAGAGAAGGCCTTCTGTCTGGTATGTACAGCATTCAGTAGAATTGTTTGGGCCAACTTATGAAGCATGCTCTTAATATTAGTGATAAAATAAAAGCTTCTGGTGATCTAAATTGTATATTTTATAAAGGGTTTCCATTTTCTTTTCATCCAGTTTTGAGCATTTTCCATACTTTTCAGTCCCTGGTACTGGGAATGTAAATTGTTAGACCATGACATCAATTGATATTTCATTTTGAAGAATGGCATTTACTCCAGCAATTCACATGCTTTTAATAGCAGCAAAGCACTACATGCTGAAATTTTACCTTTATAAAATATAACATTTGAACTAATGTTTTATCTCTGATAAACAGTGGAATTAGAATTACCACTGGAGATTTTCAAGCAAAATTTGAGCAGCTATAGTATTTCTATGGAATTATATGAGAAACCTAGGACAGTGGGTTGGACTACAAAACCTGCAAAGTCCCTTCCAATCTTATAATTCTATGCAAAGATACTCTAATGTTTCCTTATATTGGTGAGTTTAAGTTGGGTGGACTTCCCTGTCTCCTGCCCTGGGAGTGAAACCCCACCTACCTTAAAATTAAATAACATAGAAAAACACCAGTTTCTAATCTTGAATCTAAAGATTGAAAAAATAAATCAGTACAGGTGATCCTTTACCTAAGCCCCAAATTTCTGTTGCTAAGTGTGGCATTTGTTAAGTAAGTTTTACCTCACTTTACAACATTTCCTGCCATAGCTGTTGAGTGAATCACTGTAGTTATTAAGTTAGTAACATGTTTGTTAAGTGAATCGGGCTTCCCCATTGACTTTGCTTGTCAGCTGGTCATGAAAGATGACCCACCATCCAGTCAGAGCTGAAAAAGCTTCATGTCACTTTTTTTCAGTGTTGTTGTAACTTTGAATGGTCCCCGAATGAGCTGTTGTAAGTCGAGGACTACCCTATAAAAGGCACTTGGATTAATTTTTGTTGGTGACGTTTCAAAATGATGATGGTGATGGCAATGATGTCCATTCAGTTATGTCCAGTTCTTGGCAATTCTAAGGCCCAGGTCTCTCCACATTTTAAAATAAATATTTTTTAATTATTTACTATTTATTTTAATTTGAATTGATTTATTTAAATTAATTATTTAAAATTTTAAATTAAAATGAGAAAATCTGTGTTTTCAACAAGTGTTGTTGAGCCAATAATTTCTTTGATTGCTTTTTTATCATTTGATAATCTTGTCTATCTGTCTGGAGGGGGAAGGGAGTTAATGTGTTTAGTTTATTGTGACTCTATGAATGCAGGTTCAGAATAGTCTATTGGAATCAAAGGTGCTTTTTCAAGAGTCAACTGGACTTTCTGGGGTTTTTTTGAAGACATTTTGCTTCTCATTCAAGAAGATTCTTCAGCTCTTAAGAAGCTTCTTGGATGAAAAGCGAACTATCTTCAAAGAAAAACCAGAAAGTCTAGCTGCCTCTTGAAAAAGCACCTTTGAGACAACCATGACCTGGATGACTTTAGAGATATATTGGAATCAAAGTTATTCTAAAGATCCTTCCATATCAGTGAAAGTAAAAGTAAGGGGAGATGGAAATAAAATGTGTGAATTCAGTCAGCGAAGATGAGGAAGAAAACCAGCTTTCTGCATTTTAAGCAATAAAATATGGATAGCATGGTAGGACAAATGTTAACTAAACAGACCTATCAATATGTCATCCAATATGCCACTTGGTTTTTAAATCACCCATTATTAATTCATAAACTCTGACACTTCTTATTTTGCATTCAGATTACATTTGGTTAAACTTCAGGTCAAACTAATTTGGCAAAACAACATTAAATACGCTTAAAAATAGAATGTAAATTGTATCTATCACCCCAGTTGCCAATTATTATAATGCGGGAGATTAAAAATGCTGTGATTTCTTTCTATTTAGGAATTATAGCATCATTGACTTAAAAGAAGAGTCGACAGTAGCGTATTCAGGATATGTAGACAATGAGAGGGATCCTTGGTGATCTCAGAGCTTGATTGTTTATTTTTTGTTGTTTTGCAAAACAACATTACCCAAACTAAATGATAGAACACAGATGATGTTACTAGTTAGGGTAATGAAACATCTGCAAGGAAACACCCAAGATCAGAGAGCACCAAAGACGACCTCATTTCAACCTTGAGCTAGAAATATTCTCCTTTATTGCCATGCAGACAATTTCTCCCTGGCTTTTTTAGAGATAGCTTTTCTCTTTCCCGTGGTATAATATCTGTTGTACATATACAATAGCCTACTGATGCCAAGGTGCTAATTATATATTGAGGATATACTGACCGCTGAGCATCCCTTTCTCTTTTTTTCCCCAGGGGAAAAAAAACATTATTTTTACATATTTTGTTAGATCAGTCATTGGCCTTTCACACCAGAAAATGATGCTTGTAAAATGTGACAGAGATGCGACAATTACGTTTTTCCCTACTAGAGAGATCAGAGCAATTTGTGACAGGTGACTCTGTTCTTGACATTAAGAAAAGGAGAAGATTAGAATTTTAAAAGCAGCCTTTGGAAAAGAAAGAAAAGAAAAAAGAAAAACTTGCCAAGCAGCTCCTGATCGTACACACATGGGCCTTCTAATCTCTGTCCCCAGAACCTCATATGACAAATTAAGGATGTGCTTTCTCATTCGGGGTCTTGCACTCCAATTCCCATCATTGCCTACTATCATCTGGAAAGTGATCGTCTGTGGAAAGATATGAGTTCATTTAGATTCCCTGTGTCATTTAGAGCCATGGAAGATTAGGTTTCTAAGCTGCCCAATTTCTCCTTCGCACATTCTTCTTCTAATGGGATATATATGTCATCATCTGCCAAGCATTACTCCTCTGGATCTATGTGGGACATGTGCAAAAGAATTAACGGAGGCAAACTCGACATCAGGACTCAAAACAAGGACAAAGTGGTACTAAGAGCATTTCAGCCTCCTAGGACCCTTCATTATACAGTGAACTAGACATTCTGGGGAGGGGAAGGGAGAGAGATGGTCTGAACTTCCATACACTAAAGCAGTGGTGGCGAACCTTTTACTTACCGAGGGACAAAAAGTATGCACTTTGTGCATGCCATCTGCACTTGCGTGCAGCTCCTCCACATGTTCTGCATACACAACCGCACTATCTATGCATGCATGTAGCTTTTGCACATGCAATGCAGGTGTGCTGCACTCAGGCACTCACGCACACAGGAGTCATGTGTGCATGTGCAGGAGAGCTCCAAAGACCAGCCAGATTTCATGCCGCAATCACACACATACAAAGTGGAGGCCCAAAGACCAGCTGGGTCTCTGCAATCACACATGCATGCATGCACAATTACACATGCATGCTCAGCTGGAGGTAAGTTGGCTGACAGCTTGTGTGCCCAGCAAGATGGCTCTGCGTGCCACCTGTGGCACCCATGCCAGAGGTTCACCATCGCAGCACTAAAGTATTTCAGGCTACCTTAGAAGGTCTCAACAAAGGCAATGGGTATTTTAAACATTGTAATGGTTAAAATTACACAGCAACCAAACAAGACAGGTGCAGATTTTAATGGATAGTTAGGAGTGCAGAGAAAACAATCACAACCAGCCTGACTTCCATTGAACAAGCCAGAAAGAGGGCTGAGAAAATACCTAAAGACCCCTCACAAACTGGAGATACAATGTTTCAACTCCTCCCCTCAGGATGCTGTTACAGAGCATTGCATGCCAAAACAAATAGACAATAGTCAATTCCCATCCCCCACCCCTATGTCATCATTCTGCTAAACACCTAATTCCCATAGCACTGTCTTATGCCTAAGGATAAGTAGTATTACTCTTATACTTCTCCTTTCCTTTTACTTACTCCTATTGGTATCTTAAGTGCCATGATGACGCAGTGGTTAGAATGACGTACTGCAGGCTACTTCTGCTGACTGCCAGCTGACTGCAATTTGGCAGTTCGTATCTCACCAGGCTCAAGGTTGACTCAGCCTTCCATCTTTCAGAGGGCAGTAAAAAGAGGATCCAGATCGTCGGGGCAATATGCTGACTCTGTAAACCATTTAGAGAGGGCTGTAAAGCATTGTGAAGCTGTATATACTGTAAGTCTAAGTGCTATTGCTATTTTGATTATCACTGTGTTGTACTGTATGTATGTAAGCTGACAGCTTATGCACCAGAGACAGGTTCCTTGGCCACACAATCACACTTGGCCAACAAAGAATCTTCATTCATGTAACCAGCATCTGAATAACCGTCCTGCCCTATTGTCTTTTCTCCCATCCCAGTTTTAGCCACTCCATGCATGTGAGGATCTGAACAATAGTTCACACATGTTTTTAATAAAATTTGCTAGCCTGAGTAAAGAACATCTCCTGCTGGAGTGGTTCACAATCTAGCTCATGGCAGGTCATCAAGAGGGAACAGAAGACCTCAGTGTAGTGATAATTCCTGCCCCAACAAGGCAGGGGATGGCCTTCAGTAGTACTCCCAATAACCCTTCCTTAGAGGTAGTATGTCCACCCTTCATTTTCTAGCCTACAGAGAAACCTTCTAAAAGGGCTCCCCTGAGTAACAGCTTGTGAAAAGGAAAAAGCAGTAATTTCATGTGTAATAAGATGCTACAGCCATTTGGACAAGTCACTGCCGAGAAGGTTCGATATCCCAGGGAGCATGAAGCAGCTGTTCAAAGTGGCATTTGAAGGTGGCACTACATACACACAAACTGATCACATGGTTCTCATGCAAGGTAAAAGAGATTACGCAGAGAATTGACAAATAATAAGAAATAAGACTTTTCTTTTTATTTAAGGCAAAGGAAAAAAACTAATGCTAATTGATACCACCAGCATATTTTATATCAGTCTTTACCTTTCTACTCTCAGGCCCTGCTTCTTCTGGGCCCATGCATTGTTCGTGCATTTCTGGGTTTTTTGTCAAGATCTCATCATGATTTGTTTCGGTCTTCCTCTTCTTTTTGACCCAGTGATTCTTGCTTCTTATATCTGTTTTGCTATTCAAACTTCATCTATTTCTCAACACCATCAAACCACCATAGCATACTTCTTTTGTATGGGTTAATCACTTTTGTAGTCATTCAACCCCAATTCATTCTTGTCTCTGTCTCTTGTTCACACTGCATTCAACTTGTCACTATATCTTCTGTGACACACTCAACTCATTTCTATATAACAAGGTGGACAAAAACCATGCTTTTATTCATAGAGATTTTTTCTTCTTCTTTGGCCAAACATTTATTTTCATACTAGATCATGTATTTCTGATTACTTTTTTAAATTATTTGCATATATTAAAATTATTCTATTCAGTCCCCTCTCTCATTTTGCCATACAACATTCACTTCTTTCTGTAGTTTTTTACTGTTTGTATGAAGCATAACTTGCAAATGTTCACTCTTTTGTTGTTGTTGTTGTTGTTGTTGAAGACAATTTGGTCCTTGATACATTCATTTTCACATCCACACTCTTCAATGCCTCATACAATATAATAGCCACTGAAAATTATTCACTGTGTCAGCCAACAATATAGCATCATTTGCATGCAAAATCATACACACATATTCATATCCCCAGATGTGAGTGGTGGCCAGGCTGGCGATGGGGGTGGGGGGAAGGATAATGGAATGACAGGCTGCTGTGATTTTCCTTCTCTCATGGAGATCTTTTGTCTTTCCTCCTGGTAAGGCCCAAGGAAGAAGAAAATGACATGGTTTCCATCTCACAATTAAGTCCTTGATTGTTGCTCTATGGATTTCCCATCAAAGGTTGATTCCTCTTTCTGGGTGAGAGTCAGAAGAGAAATTGGTAGGAAGGGGGAGGTAATGGTAAAGGGGTCCTCTACAGCTGATGGGAGCAGCAGGGAAAGGCTGCTTCTGAATCTAGTGTGTGAGAATGTGTTGTAGCTAAGTGGGGCATATGATGTATATCATGTATTTAAGTGGGCCTGGGTTCTGGGATAGTGTTGCTTTTGGAGAAGGAGGAGGGCAAGCATGGGGAGATACATGGAAAAGAAGAAGTAGGCTGGACCATCATTTTGTATTAATTTTAGTCTCAGGCTAATTCTTTAATCTCTGGCTCCAGTACCTTGTCAGAAGACCTTCAGAGATCTGGCTTTTGGCTGTTGCCACTTTTGGTGTTCTTCATTAGTAATTTAATCACTGATGAGCAGGTTGATCTGGCATGTATTATCAAGACTTGGATAGGTCCAGAATGGGGAGTGGTCCTTTTGCAGATATATGCAACAAGATTTGAGCTGTGATATCAGCCAAGTTTCTAGGGCCTAGAAGTATGGCAAATGTCATCCTGGAATTTGTGAAGGCTTTCAAGGTTGCTTCACACAGATATCAGAGATGAGACCTTGTTCATTAAATTGGGCTCCAGGGCACAACAACCTCCCTGCCTGAGCTTTTTATTCAATTTCTGGATTAGTAATGGGGTTCCCCATATGTCTGGGGACATCAATTTTCTTTTACTAGAAATGAAGTCTAAGACAGCTCAGAAGGTCATGGCCACTATGATGGTCTTATCCAGAGCCACACCAGATGTGTGTGTCTCATGGAACAGTGGGGGCTGATATTGGGGGATCTGATCTGAAATTGGGGGCGTTCTTGGTGTCTTCCTTGTCATGGTTAGAACAAATTGCAGAACTCCAGTGCCACTATTTGCTGCAGAGATGCTGAACCCATTAGAATGACCTTCCCCAGCAACTGATAAACCCAGATGGTGTGTTCTTGTTGGTCTGCTGTATATCCATCCAAAGCCTTGGGTGCTACTTAAAATAAGGGATTGAGTGAGGTTCTGGATTGAATTGTACCCGTGCAACCTCTCCTCTCTTGGGGATCCCATCACGGCCCATGGTTTACAGAGAAGTTGAGGGAGATGAAATGAGAAAAGAGATACCTAGAGAATCACTGGTACTCAATAAGGGGTGAGCTCAACAAAACATGGCTTAGAGGTGCTATTAAGGCCTATTTTCTGGTGGAAAATGTAACAAAATATCTGCATTTCTCCACTTTTATTGCATCCACAGATAGCGGCTCTGTTCAGATGGCATGAGCTCTCTTGTGGAGGAATGTGTCCAATATCTGTCAAACAAAGTCACTGGAAGTTTTTCAGAGCTGAATGCCAATCTTGTTTCACATCTGGTGCAACTGCCTGAGGAGGAATCTTGCCCAGTTATCTAGGAATGGTTTGAGCCTATTGGGTCTAAATAAATTAATGGAATCCTTAAGATTGTGAGCAAAACCACCTGCTCTTCAAAACCATTTCCCTCTTGGGTTTTTAAGAGGTCCAGGGTTTGTCATACAAGACGAACTAGTCTAAGCAAGATATTGAATAATATAATATTGTGTTATATAATATCCAACAGACAGGAAAAGGAAGGAAGAGTCATGTGGTCCTATCCAATAATTTTCTTCATACAATAATGTGTAAAGTTAAGCATGTTTTCTGGAATAGTAGGTTTCAATTTATAAATTAGCAGTAACTCTTACTCACAAAATGTGAGTTTTTTTCTCATTTCAAATATCACGTAAAGAAGGATATTACAAAATTAGAGAACATTCCAGAAATAAGTAAACAGATACCACATAAATAAATATTGGTAGAATACATGCAAATTTTTGTACATGGTACAGTTATCTCCTGCTGTCATTGTCTCATTGGAATCTGAGACCAGATCGATACACCTCCATCCGTCTCCAGGATCTAGGCATATCCTTAAGTACCTTTCTAAATTCAGGCTTGGAAGAAGGTGGGATGAGGGATCTCCATTGGCACTTAATGACAGAAATTAAATAATTCCATTTCTCACTGCAACTGCAAGTGTTTGATTAAGCATAGTTTTCAAGGGCATCGTTTAAATGAATACAGGATTTTCCATGCATAGCGTGAACTTTTTATTCTAGTTTTGAATGTCCAATTGCACTGAATGAATACGCTCACTAAAAGTTGCCAGAAGTACTTTTAATTTTGCTGCTGGGAAGTATTGTCCGTGTTATCTGTAAAATTATGTCTGGAGCTCCAGGGGTAGTTATATTGGAGAATGGCTCTGTGACTGATGAAAAAGTTACACACCTTTGTTCTCAATTAGAATTTGTGCAGCATTGTGGGAGGTGTATGGAAGATTGCACTTCAAAGGGATTTGGTGGTAGGTTCCACCCATGGTTGAAATTCCTTTTTAAATGTGTTTATTAAGTCTGTGATTCTTTAGTAATACCGCCTCAGTGGGAGTTTTACATGAATAAGGATGGCAGGATCAAACAATATTACAGAAGCTTTCTGAACTGAATTTATGCAGGTATAATAATGGATGCACTTCATAAACTACATCACAGGCTCCTGAATATTGATAGTTTCCCCAGGATTAAGAAATCTTTCCACTTGCAAGCTTCTCAAGTCCTTGCTATGTATACTGTTGCACATGAACACTTTGTTTTCATATTTTATTTACCCTCGTTATCCAGGACAGTAAGCAAAGACAGGGTTGTGTTTCATGCGGGGAGAACTTCCTTTGCCTTTGATCTAAACAGAATGTTATAATCAATCAAATATAACCAATGTGAATGATGTTCCTTGGGGTATACTACTCTACATTAAAAGGTGGTTGCATTAAAGAAACCCGGTGAAGCGATCTTCAGCCTTCTTAGGTTATTGAGGTTATTGAGGCCGTCTCCAGGGGGGCCTTTTATCAGGTCTGTAGGATCTTCCAGTTGTGACCCTTTCTGGATTGGGACACTCTTTGCACAGTCACTTCTGCCCTTGTTACCTCCCACCTAGATTATGCCAATGCTCTCTACATGGGGCTCTCCTTGAAGAGCATCCGAAGGCTGCAGTTGGTGCAGAATGCGGCCGCGCGGGTAATTGCAGGAGCTCCTCTCATGCGCGAGCTGCACTGGCTTCCTTTGGCCTTTTGGGTGCAATTCAAGGTGTTGGTGGTTACCTTTAAAGCACTCCATGGCTTGGGACCTCGGTACTTACGGAACCACCTGTTGCCATCGTCAGCCTCCAGCCGACCGATGTGTTCCCACAGGGCAGGCCTCCTCGGGGTTGCATTGTTGGGACATTGTCATTTGACAACCCCGAGGGTACGAGCCTTCTCTGTGGCTGCACCGTGCTTATGGAATGAATTGCCCCTGGAGATTTGGACTATTGCGGACCCGCAGACCTTCCGGCGCGTGTTAAAAACCCATTTATTTCAGCAAGCCGGTCTGGCCTGACACTTAGCGGGGTTTTAAT
>JAEANM010014637.1:0-13923 GCA_017656035.1 Myanophis thanlyinensis
ATAGATCTATACCAGTCTCCCTGAATTTTTAAAATACCAGCAGTAAAAACTATTAACCTATATATATATATATATATATATAATCCTGCAGAATTATTTTACTGTGTGCTGGCTGGATTGCAACAAATTGTGACAGGTTATGGGCCCAGAGCACACAGAAAAACACACAGTAAGATTAAACTGTAATCAAGCTGAAGGACAGCCTGTGTTCTAAGCAGAAGAGAACACAGCTGTGAAAGCTTGCAGGATGGCTGTTGAATTCAAGGACAGCTCTCTGCCTCTACTGGGACAGAAGAATTATATTATATTATTTGGACTGCAATGATGGAATGTTTCCTGAAGGCTAAGGAATATATCTGATTGAATCCTGCTGAATTATTTTACTGTGTGCTGGCTGGATTGCAACAAACTCTGACATAACCAATATTTGAAAAACCAATAGTCATATACTTTTACTTTAATTTTAATATAACATATAAAAACCTAATTCTAAATAAATCATATTTAACAACCCACAATACAGTATTTCTCTAGTCAAATCAAGTCTAATCCTCAAATTTCAAAGTCAAACTTTCTTTTATCAGCACCAAACAGCAATGTTTTAAAGGCAATAACAAGGGCTGAAAAGCTGATATTACACACCCTAAATGAAAAAAAGGATGGACAATTGCCAAAGTATTACATCTCTGAACATCTTAGTAGTACTCTAAAACTCTCCAGCACTTCAAGATATGAGCAACATATTTTATAAATACTTTGTCAACATTTCTATTCCACAACATATTTTTAATGAGTTGTAACTTAGTCATAAAAAATATTCAGGGTGGGCCTTGGCAAATAGTTTTCATTTTGGAACATTGGCCATTTTGCAAAAGCAAGGTCCAAATTGTATGTAATATATTTTTAAACACTTTTTTAAAAAATCTAATTTTTTTTAAAAATATGAATAAGAAGCAATATCAGTAGCATTTAACAAGAAATAAAGTGAATGCCACATCAGTAATGATTTAAGTATATGACATATTTCTATGTTTAATATATTTAAATATGTATAAATATAGACCCGGAAGATGGAGAAATAACATCAAAGACAAGAATACAAGAACATCAATTAACAATGGTTGAGGCAGCTAGAAGAGCAAGAGCCAGAACTTTGTATCTTCCTTGACACTCAGATGGTAAAAGAGGAAAGGAGGAGAAGGAAAAGAAGACATAGTTATATAATAACTTTTACATAATGGGGAAATCAGGAATTTTATTAGTGAATCTGTTTCAGATGTGCATATATTTACAATACCTGCATATTATCCATCATCGTCCTGCTTTTGTGCCATAATACTTAGCCACAGCTTTCAAGAAGTACTGGGGTTTTTTTACACTATTATTTCATTCATTTCTCACTTATGTACATACTTTAATAAAAAAAATTGCAAGCAATCTTTATTCCAGGAAATATCCAGGCTCAAAGGTAATTGAGCCATCACAGATCAAGCTTAAACTTTTCTGATTCCCAGAATAATGTAGCACCTTACATGACTATCTAGACTGAACATAAAGGAAAAACAAAGCTACTCTTTCTCATCTTACCACACACCTTCTTTCTGGTCCTACAACTGCTCAGGTTTCAAGGAAAAAAAGACTGCAGATTGTGGTTTCTGACAATGTGTAACCAGCAGTGGATTTTTTGCAGATATGGAAGATCAACAGAGGCAGTCCGATAATTTTTTTTTTTCAAAGTAGCTGACTGAAAATATTCCCTCATTCCCCAGATCATGACTAATTTTGACATTAATTCAATATAAACTTGGAAACTTTACTTTTGTAATTACTCACATTTTGGATGCTAACTATGGCTTATAGAAATTATAGCTTAAATTATTTGTATTTGTAAAGATTATAATTAAATATATTGTTCAGCTTTTCTGTCTCTTAATCTTCAATGAATTAGCATGAATTACATCTATTATCTTTTTTTTGAATGGCATATCTTCTGCATATCCACACTAATGCTAAATGCAAATGGAGTTTTAAAACCCTTCTTATCAAAGATTTTCTATATGGTACTCCTCGAGTTCAAACAGAGTATACCTCTCAAATTAAATATAAGGGTTACAAGATGCACAGAATCATACACTGAAATTATATACATGCTTGGAGATCAGACTATTGCATAAACTCATATAACCCTCATATAACTAAGCAATGTGAAATTTCTGTATCTATTCACAGCAGTGCAAACTGCAAATTTTCAAAATAATCAAAAATTCCCATCAAAGGCCTTCCTTTATGAAAATACAATTTTTCATGATCTTGCCTGGACTCTTATTAGTTACCATGCAATGCCACCAAATTTTTACATATTTTTGATGATCTTTTGAAAGTATTGCCTTATGAAGCATTTTTTTCTGTCCCCCATTTTTTAGTATTGTCTTTGAAATAGGCAGAATTCTTATTTAATAGAATATAAATTGCTATTTTACTGCTACAGATTTTTAAACCCTATTGGATTTAATAAATTCTCATTAGATATGATGCAGGGATTTGAATTGATAGAATTAAATCACACAGTACATTTTTAACAAAGGTTAAAAGACCATTTTATATGATAATATACTTTTCACTGGACCTAATTTACTCTATATAATACACTCTACATAAGAGTTTATCATATGAGTAGCATTAATATTTTATGCAAAAAGGCAAAAATGATTATAACGTAAGGTGAACAGTTTATAAGTTTCCAAATTTTGATTGATTAAAATTGTTATATTTCACTACTAATTTTATCTATCTATCTATCTATCTATCTATATCAGTATTTATTTATTGAATTTCTATTGCCGCCTATTCGCCCATGGTGATTCAAGGTGGCTTAAGGCTCATAGATGCTATGTAATATTGAACATGAGCACAATGATGTTTCCAGGATTCCCCTGCTTTCATTAGAACATCAGAAGCAGTATTGGGCTGCCACATCATTACCTTTACTCCTTTGGGGTATGCATGTGACATCACAATTCAATTCAATCCTTTATTGTCAATGCATAACATGTGTGCAGCGAAATTGAAGACATATAGAAGGGGTTGTTATATCAGTATGCTGTAACATGTGTTTGTCTTTTTTCATTAGTTTGAGTCCTTACATCTGGAGGCAGAGATGTTTCTCATTGCTGTATATACTGTCTAGAAATGTTAAAAATATAAATGTAGAAAAAAAAAATTAGCCTCAAATGACAACCATATTCTAGAGTTTAACCCAAGTTTAGTGTTAAATGTTGGTGAAGAGCTGGGAAAAGCTAGAATTGCAACAATGTGGCAGATTTGTCCTTTGTGACATTTAGTTTCTTTGTTATTATTTTGTGTTATTGTAATAATAATAATAACAACAGATAAAGAGTTGTAGGTCATCTAGTCCAACCCCCCAGCAGGAAACCCTACACCATTTTTGACAAATAGCAGTCCAATCTCTTCTTGAAAATCTCAAGTGATGAAGCTCCCACAACTTCCAAAGACAAGCTGGTCCATTGGTTGATTGTTCTCAGTCAGAAAATTTATCCTTATTTCCAGGTTAAATCTCTCCTTGTTCAGTTTCCATCCATTATTCCTCGTCTGCCTTCAGATGTTTTGGAAAATAGCTCGACCCTTTCCTCTCTGTGGCAGCCCCTCAAATACTGGAACACTGCTATCATGTCTCCTCTGGTCCCTCTCTTCACTAGACTGGCCATGCCCAGTTCCTGTAACCTTTCTTCATATGTTTTAGTTTCTAGTCCCCTAATCATTCTGGTTGCTCTTCTCTGCACTTTTTCTATAATCTTAATATCTTTTTCATAATGTGGTGACCAAAACTGAATGCAGTATTATAGGTGTGGTCTTACTAAGGTTTTATAGAGTGGCATTAGTACCTCACTTGATCTTGATTGTATGCCCCTATTAATGCAGTTTAGAATTGCATTGGCTTTTTTGGCTGCCACTGCACACCGCTGGCTCATATTTAGCTGGTTGTCCACTAAGACTTCAAATCTTTCTCACAGTTATTGCTATTAAGCCTAGTTTCACCCAGTCTATATGTGTACTTTTGGTTTTTCTTGCCTAAGTGTAGGACTTTACTTTTCTCTACATTGAATTTCATATTGTTAGATAGGGTCCAATGTTCAAGTCTGTCAAGATCCAGCTGGATATTGAGCCTATCTTCTACAGTGTTAGCTATTCCTGCCAGCTTAATATCATCTGCAAATTTGGCAAGTTCCCCTTCTATTCCTTCATCTAAGTCATTTATGAAGATATTGAAGAGTACTGGGCCCAAGATGGAACCTCATGGTACCCCGCTGCTTATTTCCTCCATCTAGACTTAGACCCATTAAGGACTACTTGTTGAGTACAGTTTGTCAGCCAATTGTGAATCCATTTGGTGGTGATGCTATCTATCCTGCTTTTTTCTAGCTTGCCAAGAAGTAGATTGTGGTCTACTTTGTCAAATGCCTTACTGAAGTCTAAGTATATTATGTTCACAGTATTTCGCTGGTCTACTAATTTAGTTACTATTTTGAAGACTGAAATAAGATTGGTTTGGCATGATCTGTATTTAATAAACCCATGCTGACTGCTTGTTATTACTTTACTTGTTTCTAGATGTTGGCAGATCTGCTTTTTTATTATCTTTTCCATTATCTTCCTGGGTATTGCTGTTAGGCTGATTGGTCTGTAGTTTCCTGGGTCAGGTTTTTTTCCCCCTTTTTTAAAGATGGGAACCACATCAGCTCTTTTCCAGTCCTCTGGTAGTTCCCCAGTGCTCCAGGATTTTTGAAAGATGTGATGCAGTGGTTCTGAAATGAGCTCTGCTACCTCCTTTAGAACTCTGGGATATAATCTGTCAGGTCCTGGGGATTTGTATTCATCAAGATCAGACAGGTGTTCTCTTATTTTTTTTTATTTTGCTTATTTTAACTTTTATTTCTAGTCTGTCTTTTACAGTTATGTTTTTGGTTTTCGGCTTTCTCTCTGTTGCCTGATACTTCCTTGCCTTCTTCTCTCTTTAGTGGACCAACTGTTTCTTTGATTTTTTTCTTGTTATTTATATGTTGGAAGAAACTTTTTTTATTATCTTTGACTTTTGTTGCAAGCCCTTGTTCATTCTGAGCCTTTGCTTTACTAACTTCATCTTTGCAGATTCTGTGCATTCTTTGCAGATCTTTGTTTTACTTTATATTGCTGTTATATTTTAATTTTTTCCATAGAAAAGAATAAATCACTGAAAGTAACACATAAGGCTCACTAAATAAATACCAAGTATAATGTTTTACTAATACAATTTTACAATGCAAAACCATCCACAAAATGCTATCATAAACCAGAAAGATATTGTAAAAGGATATTCATATACTTTTTATTAATTTAACAATTAAAACTATCAAATTTGTTACTTGCTGTGTATAAGAAGTCCTTTTAGTCCTAACTGGAGGACTGGCTCCTTACTGGAGCAATTCTTATTGGAGATAATCACTACAAGATTAAATATACTGTATGGTTTATGGACTGGGTGTTTTGAACATTGCCTCCTAGGCCAGTTTGTTCTTTTCCAGTTAATTGCACTTTATAGTTATATCATAAATAATAAATGGTTTAAAGGTGCTACCACTGCAGGCAATATGTGTAATCAGATGCACAGAAGTTTGGCTTCTGTTGGTCTGTGAAATAATTTCCCCTTTATTTACTTCAGTTCACGATGGCTGCAACAATCCATGTAAATCACTATTTTCTTTTGCCATCTATGCCAAAATTTATTGCTGAACTGATTTACATGTAGTCAGGTTATAAGATAGAGAAATGGGTTGTCAGCACTTTAAAGATTTTCTTTAAAGAAAATCCCAAAAGACCTTCCAATTTCATTTGTAATAAATTAAGTTTAAAAAAATACAAACAAATCTTTAAACTTATATTTCCTTGTTGACTAATTATAAATATGTGCTGTTTTCTCTATAGCATGGTCTTACCCATAGAAAACTGAACATATCTACATATGCTTGACCTAGCTCTTAAACCCATTATAAAGAGTCTGGAGAATGAATTACCCTTGTGTCCTGCTTGAATAGATAAAATGAACTTTATCTCTTACAGATTTTTCTCCAAAAGAGGTACTTTTTATAAACAATATATGTCTATTTTTCTTTCTTCTGATCCATGCTATTTTTCTGTCCACCCACTTTCAGAATACAACCCAATTTTTAAAACCTTTTTAGATCTCTTAATTGTTTCTTTCAGATAGCTTCATATGATCTCTTTTGGGAAAACATAAAATGAGCTTGTGAGCTCCAATTGTGAAATTTTATGCAAAGAGGATTAAAATGGAATAAAAAAGCGCTATGAGTATGACAGCTAATCTTGGTGGCAGATGGTTTAAATCTTCTCTTTGTTCTGTTATTACATAATTGTAGGAGGTAGAAGAATTTTTTATAATTTGTTTTGTGTTTAATTTTAAGCCTTTCTTTCATATATTAGTAGAAAGATAGCATACATATAGCTGTATCAGATTTTTATCCTGAGCAGCAAGAACTATCAGCAGCAGCAGCAGACAGATAAGCAGACAGATAAAGTCTAATGTGTATCCTTCTCCAGTTATGAGGACATTTCTTTGCACACAACCAAATATGCTTAGCAACTCCCTAAGGAAGCTTGCTGGGATAAGATTTATTTAGCCTCCTCCCAATCTCTACTCCCTTTTCACCCTCCCATGATTTCTTTTTTCAACCCTTAAAAGACAAAGGGAGCTAAGTAAAGTATAGGATATTACTCATGTCATGGAACCATATGTGGAATGCTCCAATATTGCAATGCTCTGACAAGCCTAGAGGTTGCAGTAAAAGAAGTGAGAATTTAGCAGCATTTGCTGCATTTCCATTTAAAAATAAAAGCAAACATTGGCCATATTTCTGTTGCTCAGTCCTTTTTAGCCCAAGATTAAAATCATTATAAAGGATTGGGAAGACTTTGGACCAAAATTTCTCCCACACCTCCCAACCCTACAACATTCCCATTTCAACAGTTCCTTTTTTTTCTGTTCTGTTTTATTTTATTTTATTATTTTTATCTCACTTTTATTATTTTGAAAAATAACTCAAAGCACCTAATGTTACTAATAATTCTTCTTCCGTTCATCATAGGAACAGAGTAGCTGATGGGGAAATAAGAGGAAGGGATAGTGTTTGGTGACAGAAGAATGGTTGCCTGATCCATCCATCCATCCATCCATCCATCCATCCTTCTATTGTTTTAAACTTCATAAGGACTTTTAAAGACTTTTTAAACTTTTCTAATTTGTGTTGTTTTCATTTTATAATTTTGTTCTTATTGTTACTGTTTGCATTCATTGACATAAGCCATCTTATTCGCTATGTTGACTTTAAGGTACTAATCATAAAATTTTAATATTCCTCTTACTACCCAGTCATACATTTGGCTTGGTAACAAATATACTAAATAGTTTTTTAAAACTAAAATGTCATTTTTTCATATTAACCTATTATTAAATTAAGAAAATTAATACATCCACAGCATTCAGGAAGTCTAGATGCTGAAGTCCATACATATTGTAAGAAGCCCCCCTCCTAGAAGAATGAAATATTTTCAGGAATATTAAAAAATGCAGAATATTAAATTTCCCTAAATGAGAAATGGAAAAACATGGTTTTTTAGAGGTAGGAAGCAGACTCACTCTTTCTTAATAACGCCCCCCCCACCCGCAGATATTTTGTGCCCATTTAAGAAAGACTGGGCCAGCCTATCTACAAAACAAAAGATCTTCAGCTCTAGGATGATGGAATTAAGAAGAACAGGATATGATCTTTCAGAACATAATAGGATTAACACACTGCCATTTAGCAGAAGACATAGAACTCACTACACTGCACAATCTCCTAAGGATATTTCAGACTGCACCACCACCAGAGCAGTCCAAACTCAGACAAACACCTAGGATTTCCATTTTCTCTTTTGCCTATAACCCCTACATGACCCCCATAGGAATCTGACAACAGCCAATAGAAACCCTGTTTAGCCATCCAGAGGCCTCACCTGGCCCGCCCATTGCAGGCCAAAATGGAGCCTCCAGGGGCTGGCCCTCGGCTGCTCCGTTTGGCTTTCCATGGGCCTCCCCAGTCCCATTGCAGACCAAAATGGAGCTTCCAGAGGCTTGGATCTGGTCCCTGGAGGCTCCATTTTGGCTTGCAGTGGGCCAGGAGACACATGCAGAGGGCCAAATGGAATGTCAGAAGGCCACATCTGGCCCCTGGAGGTTCCATTTTGGCCTGCAATGGGCCAAGGGAGGCCCACAGAGGGCCAAATAGAGCGCATGAGGCTGGAGAGGAGCCTGCTTTCTAGATCTTCACAAGGTAAGTGACCAGACGTAGCAAGTTGGGGGGGAAGCAGTTTGAGCTAGCATGAGGTATTTCAGTGGATCAAGGAGGCCTTGAGTGGTCTTAGGCATGTCACCTGTTCCATTGGCAGGTCCCTCATGGCTTCCCCACCCTGAAATACCTTATGTGCACTTAAAGAGCCTCACATTCAATTAGTGAATGCATGGGCAAAAAGAGGCAGTGATTTCGTTCAAGGTACGAAATTCACTCCCATGAATTCTTGGGTTACAAATGGAATGGGCAAGTTCCATTACATTCATAACTCAAGGATTACCTGTATTCACATACCTATTGCCGTTCAAAATGTTGTTGCTTTTGTTTTTTTCTGAAAATACATTATTTGATACATTACTTAGATTAAAACATAAATATCCATTCAAAATGTTGCTTTTTTTCTGAAAATACATTATTTGATATATTACTAAATTAAAACATAAATACCATGCTCTAAGGAAAAATATGTTCTTGCAAAGAAGGTGTGTAATATCTATCTAATATCATTTTAAAATATTAAAGATGCTAATATGTCCATCCAGAAATTATTATTATGGGAGAAATAGGGTGAATGTAAGACATGTACTGATGCAATGTATTACCAGTATTAATAATTGTGTACTCTGAATTCCTATAATTCAGAGGTCACCAACTGGTGGTCCCTAGACCACTGGTGGTCCGAGAGAAAATTTTGGTGGTCTACAGAACAATTTTTGCACTGAACTAAATGAGGGATCCTCAAACTATGGCCTCCAGGGCAGATACGGCCCACCAAAGCAATTAATCCCAGCAGCATGAGAACAAGAGGCTGTGCTGCCCATATTGCCCCACCCACCTGCTGGCCCCCACCCTTCAGCCAAATGCAAGCATTAGTAGTAGAGTGGTATGAACCTCACAAGTTGGAACTGGAAAGTAAGGCCAATGGTGGGGGAGGGAAATCTGTCCCAGACTTGCTGCACTGAACGGCCGCCTGGGGGGGAGGCTCAGCTGCCTTTTGGGTCTGCCTCTCTGTTTCTGTGAAGTCTTTGGGTGGGAGGCCTGAGAGAAAGCACTTGGTCGAGGCCTAGGGAGAGGAGAGACTCAGCTGCCTTTCAGGCCTCTGGAATATGGGACTGACTTTCCCACCAATGTCAATAAGCTACCATCAGGTTCCTGGAAGGCTGTGTGCTGAGAATGAAGTTTGGCTTGTAGCCAGCATGGGCACTAGCTAGAATCTGTCCCCTGCAAATGCTTCATCTCTTAAGGAGCCCGGCTGAAGTTTCCCACGCAGCTTGCTGAAGCGCTGAAGCGCAAGCAACATGGGAAACTTTAGCCAGGCTCCTCAATAGACAAAGAGTTTGCAAGGGACAGATTCTAGCTAGTGCCCAGGCTGCCTACAAGCCCATTCTCGACACACAGAGCGACACTCGCTGAAGTGCTGAAGCATCAGCAAGCCACTGTCAGGTTCCTGGAAGGCTGTGTGCCGAGAATGAACGTCTGTCTTATAGCCAGCCAGGGTGCTAGCTAGAATTGGTCCCCTGCAAACTCTTCATCTCTCAAGCCCACCTGAAGTTTCCTGCACCACTCACTGAAACTTCAGGTGGGTTCCTCGAGAGATGAAGAGTTTGCAGGGGACCGATTCTAGCTAGCACCTGGGCTAGCTACAGGCCAGATGTTCATTCTTGGCCAAATTTGAGATTCCTAGTTGCAAGAGACAGTAAAGCTAGGGTTGACTCTGGCCGCATCTCTCTACTGTAGTAGTTCCCAGACTCAGAGGAGGCTTACTGCTCCAAGCCCCAAGTGGCAGGAGGAGAGGGCTGCTTTACTTTTCACATGTTGCACCACCTGCAAAGTTGCACATTGCATGTGCCACCTCCTATACAGAGATTTCCAGCCCCATCACAAGCAGCCCAGCTGGTCCCATATTCCAGAGCTGTAATAGTCATAGGACTGGCCCATTGGTCATCCCAAAGCAGCTCCTCCACTTGGATGCACCGGGCTGCCAGGGAAAGCTACCAGCATCCCCTCAATGTGAGTGACATTGAGTTGGCCATGCCTATCCAGTCACATGACCACCTAGCCACGCCCACCCATCTGGTCATTAGGCACATCAGTGGTCCACGGGATTTAAAATAATGAATTTAGTGATCCCTGAGGTCCAAAAGGTTGGGGATCCCTGCTATAATTAATTGTTTTCATCTACACAAAATGTCTTGTGTTGGAACTTAAAGTATGAAGGAGAATGTCAAGCTTAAAAGGAGACTTTTGGGTTGGAGGGCTTTTCTGCTGAGAAGTATTAGCTATTGGTTTTGCATATTATACTGGACCTTTTAGCTTTGACACATTTTCTTTCTGAAAGGCCGACGTGTTGGGGGAGTGGAGATTGATAGAACCGACTCGGAGGCTGTTATTTATTTTGCATTCTTCTCAAATAGTTTCTCATGAGAAAGTTCTCTGACTTGTGGCCACTTGGTAGAGGAGGTCCCGAAATGAATGTTGGAACTTTCTTTAAAGGGGTTGGTGAGAAATTAACATGTGATAATTAGTGGGGTGGAACTTTCAATTTTACTTGGGTTGAGAAAGCTCGGGAATTTTAGATTCAGGATTTCTCCAGACTGTACCAATACAATGTCTTCAATACAATCTTATTCTATGGACTTTCGTCTCTTTGGAATTCTGATTGTGTTGCTGATGTTGTGTGGAACCCTGACAGAGAAAACGAAGGGAATCTGGGTGAAGGAGTTCAGAATTATTACATGGTTTAACCAATGTTTGCTTGCAACTAGCCATTTATTAATAGCTTGTTGCAAATAGACAATTATTCTGTTGAAATATGAAGTCACTATCATAATGCTTTTTAAAATGTACTATTCTATTTGATGTGATGTTTGTGGAAGAAATTCTCAAGAACATCTCAAAAAATAATCCCTTTTTTTAAAGATTCAATAATGAATGAAGTAAAATTATTAATATAAGTTATATTAGAATTAACTGTTAGTGAGACAAATTAGCATTATTCACTTTTTCTGAGCATTGCTCTCCATATCACCACCCAAAAAGGTACCAATGCTTTTCTTAGCTCAAAATAGGCTGTCCTGTATTAAACCATAACTTAATTCACTCAGATGCAGCCCACTGCATTTTAACAATTTACTGTTAACAATACCAGAGCATTGCTATGACATATGATTTATAAATGTCCAAAAAAGCATATAATATGAAACCACTATTGGATGAACACATAGACTAACTAGGCAAATAATTGGGAATTCAGTCCCTTTTCATATAGATCAACAAGTTAGATGGTTAAATTTTTCTTGGTTGTGTGATGATTCCATTAGTCTCAGAAAGCCAAACTGAGTAATTGCATCAGTTAATTGGCTTGGCATCTATCCAAAAGACAAAAGCGGAGTAGCAGATACCTACAAGAGAGGACAACTTCCTCTTAATAAGAATTCTCTCTTATCACATCCCTTCCCCCATTCTTTCTGTTTGTCATTTCTCAGTAAAAAAAATAACAATTTACCTTTCTCTGACAGTAGCTTGCTTGCTACAAAGAGCTTAATAGGATGAGTTAAAGACCAAGGATAGGAATGATGCACAAGCTGGCTTCTGGTTTCTGGCCTTCATACTTGTCTGGGGAGATGTTCTCATTCCAAATAAGCAGTCTTTATGGCAGTTGCATGGCAGCACAAGAATGCTTGCTGATGAATATATTCACTGAGGTAATGAACTGAAATATTTTCAAGGGACAAATAAATACATGCAGGGAATCAGTTGCTAGCAGTGATGGGCACTGCACGTTTAAATATCTTGTTGGGCATGTGCACTGTTTGTTCAAGATAGTTCCTTAATCTGCAGAAGGAAATTACATTTTAAAACAATCTCATTATTTGTATAATGTTAAAAAAATATTGCACTGCAGTATTATCAACAGCATGACATATCTTCAACAGATTTTGTTCAGGCCTGTTTGGGGTGTTGCTTCTTCTGTCTAAATAGCTGTTATATGCTGTCAATTCAAATTCCAAGTCACTGCTGGATACAAATTTTAATCATTCTTCACCATGCTATCATTGATGTAAGGAATCTCAGATGATACATGCTTTATGTTTAGCTTATCTAAAAATAATGTGATTTTATCAAGGGAAAATATTTTTGAAAAAGTATAGTTCCAATCATTACACTTTAACTGTGAAACAAACCAGTCCTTCAATTCCCATAAATATAATTAGAGACAGAAAAGAAAATGTAAAACTGTAGAATCCTAGTTAAATATTTAGTTTGTTATCTTTCAAACGTTATTGCTATGTAGGCATAAAAATAATCATAAAGACCCACAAGAAAACTTGTTTAAATTATCCAGATGGTTGCAGCTTATAATGCTATCTGTCCACCCAGAAATACTTGGGTTTAGGACAACTCACTACAGCCAACTTCTCATGGCCAACTTGCTGCAGGAGAACTTGCTCCGGGATAATTCAATGCTGTATCCATCATTTCATTCAGTTACTTTTATTATTTTTAACCACATTTTTGTAGAAACTATTGTAACACTTGTATTTATGGATTGACTTTCTTATTTTATTGTTATTGGTCACAATTCCATCAAAATTAATTTAACTTTTGTATTTGTTGAACTGTTCTTGCAGTGAGTTATCCTGCGACGAGTTGGCTGTGGTGAATTGGCCATGGCGAGTTGTCTCAATTTGTTCTGACTCTGCCAGTTGGCCTGAAGTTCAAACATGGGCATATTATCTTGGAGATGGTTACTGGATTAACTAGAAGATCTCACCTTCAGTTTATTGCATAAACTATCTTAGCTATTTCTTATTAATTTTAATGTCTATACTATAGTTTTATTGGATAGTAAGCCACCCAGAGTTGTGTGATAGTGAGATGGATGACTAATAAATGTAAATAAATAAATGAATTCTCCCCATGCCTTGCCTCACCTTGCCAAAAATGGTTAGCTGTCTCTGCCTTTATGTTTCACTGGACAATTAATATGCAGTGAGAGTATTATTCTTATTGTTTTTGCTTATAGCATTATCCAGCATGACACTTCTCCTGTCTATTCTGCAATTTATCTGATCTCTTGGGGAAATGTTTCTGTTGCTCAATTTAACTGTAAATTAGAAGACAAGACTGCCATAAGAAATTAGAAAGGTTAAAAATAACTTAGCAATAACGTTCATCTCAACTTTGAAATTATGGCCCTGGCTGACATTTGTACTATAATATGCAGCAAATTATTGATTGGAGTACACATAAACCATGTCATATATTTTATGCTACTTGATAGATATAAAATGTTTATAATACAGTATGGCACTTTTAAATTACCAATTATTTCATAAAGATCTCATAAAAGCATTCAGCAAAAAGTGAGAATATCAGGAGTACTACTAGTGGAAATGCATGGATCATGAAAAAAGTACACCACACATATGCCTTTCATATCACAATTTCAATTTCAAATTTATTGGTCACATACACAGTCATACATGGTACAATATGCAGTGAAATGCTTACGCAACCG